>JAOXNN020000004.1:1283458-1318395 GCA_028571205.2 Hydropsyche betteni
GAGATTCGGTATCAGATGCAGTTTCATTCATAAAACAAATTTGGAGATTCATTCCTACAATTTGAGGTTTAGTTATTTATAATATTAAGCCAAGTGTAATAAGATAATGATAAAGTCATTGAATAAATACCACTTTGTAAGCGAGCTTGGAGACTAGGTTTACGACCTGGACGATCTCCCATCATATAGTATTCGTCCAGTTCGGTTCCCATTGCGAGCCGACGTCGTATTTCTTCTCTGTCGTTCCTTCGCTGAAAATTTAATTTCACGTGAACATTTTATTTTTGTGATAAATACAAAGAGTAAATTCCTCTACTTACTCTGTGTTTATAAATTGAGGAATCGTCATCGATAACGATGAGGTCATTAGGATTGGAAGTGAAATTGTCATTTGGAACCATTTTTTGGAAATGTTTCTATATCAAATTTTATATTATGGAACTTAATAGTTAAAACGTATATGATAAAAGTTGTGTAAATGTCAAAAAAACTTTTTAAAGAGAGATAACGTCCACTTTTTAACGCTTTTCTATTGAAATGATAAAAAATCAACAAATAATACGATTTCTATAATGAAAAATAAATAAATTTGGACAGAGTTAACAGTTAAATATAATAAATTTAAGATTCAAGCAAAAGTATCAAGTATAGAAAAATGACAGTTAAGTTGACATAAGCAAAATAACGGAACCCCGCCCATCGTTAGCCAAAAAAAAATTACAAATTTCTAATATTAGGTTCCCAGACGTTTTCCCAAACGACAATAGCACATACGACACTAGCATACACCGAAAGTAGCACACGCGATACTACAAAATGAACATAGAACAAAATCCGCGACATCTTTCTAAAGAATATGATTAAAATAAATAATAAAACATTAAATGGATCATTTAATCGGAATATATAATAGTCCTTCAATTGTCCTAAAACGTATCGTGTGTGCTACTGTCGGTGTGTGCAAGTATCGTACGTGCTAGTGTCACCGCTATATTCTTATTATTTCAATCAAATGTATCATATTTATTATTTGCGATTATTATTTGCAATAAAATTATATAAAATTTTATGCGACAAACGTCGAATAATAAAGTGAATAAAAGTTTTACCTAACATCCAATTTAAAATGTCAAGAATTTTCGCTACCAGAAAATTCATAGAACAGATGTTGACCCCCAGAATTCTCCCTCCCTTTTTTAGATCAGTTTACTACCAATCTTTTTTAATACTTCATTTGAAAATTTTGCTCATACAATTAATTTTCTTGTGTCGAACATTCGTGGAATCATATAAAATACCTTTGCAGTTTTTGGTATAAAATAAAAATAAATAATAATATTTAAAATATTTACACGTCTTTCTTCTTCTCTTGCTGCTCTCAAATGATTTTCAATTGCATCCAGATCGATCGAAGGCATAGCGGTTTCAATATTGTATACGTCAAACTCGCCTGAAAAATTTATAAAAATAATAATAAATAAATATTTATGATGTAAATAATTAACATTAAATGAATTACCTGAACCATCCTTCGCTAATTTCTTTCGGTTTATTTTTTTATGTGGCTTATTTTCTTTAGTTATACGTTCCTTATCATTTTTACTATCATATCTATAAAAGAAAATGAAATATTAACAAATTTTTTACTTTATAAAAATTTCGATGATCTCACCGAAACGTGTGAAGCGAAGGACATCTTTCAGGATTTTTATGATTCTTGATATTTCCAGGTGCGATCTCTTCGTTCGACTTCGACGAAACGATTTTGGTTACGTCATTTTCTTTATTGAAATTCACGTCGTACATGTTGCTTTCAATTATTTTCAATGCTGTTTCGACGTCACTGGTTTTCTGGACAAATAAATTTTCCGACACATTGGACATATAAGCATCGTCCATTTGCATTTTCAAGCCTTCTAATATTTCTTCAGGGCGAGTTTCTTGGTTAATCAAACTGTTTTCATTACAATTTTTCACAATTGACACATTTTCTGAATTATTATTCTCTATTGTTTCTAAAGAGCATACTCTTTGCTTTTCTTCTTCGATGAATTTTTGATATGATTCATCAAAGGGTATTTTCAGAAATTCAGAATTCTCATCATGTTCAGCAATATATCGAATCACGTTATTTACGACGTCGCTGATATTATGCAATGTTGTTGCTATCGGTTTTTGGATTGTTTCATATATGTCTTTTTTGAGTTCGATAAAATCGTCTTGGATGTTTTGATTGATATTTTCATCCATCGAAAGATATTTTAAATTGATTTTAGATTCTTCCGAAATTTCAAAATCGGGAAAAGATGGATCTTTACTAGATTCTAGAACTGATGGTAGTATGTTATCGTTTTTATCTGGTTGGTTGAGAACATGTTCAGTTTCCGTTGGCATTATATTGTCATTTAAAGATAATTTACTCGTATTTATGGATTCAGAAAATACTTTTTCAATTTTTGTTTCTTGAGAAATTGTAAGCGAATCTTCAATTGCGATATTATTATTGTTTTTTTCAATGGCGTGCTTAAAATCTTCATTTTCTATATAGTTACTTGACTCTTCTAGTTTATCGATTAATTTATTAGTATGTTCGTTCTGATAGAATGATAAATCAAAATTTTCGGATGGACTTGGTGTTTCTATTAAATATTCCTGAAAAAAATATTGATTTAATTAAGATTTAACATATTTTTATAATAAATTAATATATAAGGTATCAAACTTGTAAAGTGTATGCAAGATGTTGAAATCCCGGATAATTTGGATTGTGGATTCCTCTCGGAATATGATATGATAATGAATCGTTTGAAAACGAATCATCACTTCCAGAATTTAACACTTTATCATCATATTCAAGACCTGATGTACTAGACGAGGAACAACTATGTTCCTCTTCTAAACGAAAAAATATGAAGATATATCATCACGAAATAATTAATCGATTTTTCGAAAAAAAAATTCTTACCTTCATAATCAAATAATCCTTCATCGGGACTGTAATCAAGAATAGCCGACGATATTGTCTTATCCTTAGACAACTCATAAGATTCCAATTTGCCAAGATCATCCGATTGATAATTATTATTATAATTTAGAGAATTATTTACATTCAATTCCAAAGATTTCGCGAGAGCTTCGCGCAGCTGATTCTCCCGACACGTCAACGATAAATTATCTGCGTAAAAAGCATAAAAAACTCTTAAATTTCGTTTTCATTTCGAAAAAATACAATTAAGGCATGAACTTTACTAGTGTCCGATTCATTTTCAGCAATCACTGTGTTCGTGTTGGTGTCAGGAACAATGGTTTTGTCAATCCAAGTCCTCTGAGACTGTTGTTGATCGGCGATATTACCATTGCCGAACAACTGAGAACAACTTCCATCTGGCTCCCTAAGTAACATCACGATTGACTAAAATAAAATGGATGTGTTAAGCAATGTAGATTAAAAAGCATAGATACGACGCTGAAAAAGTGTCTGAACAAATTGAGCACCGTCATAAGCGAATGGGTCGATATTCATTCATAAGCATACATCTAATAATACAAACGAGATTATTATGATTTTTTTACTTTTTTCGACATTAAAAACATTATTGTTCGCATAAAAAAGATCTTAAAGGTATGGATCTTGAAAATTTAAGAATTTCGCGAATATATCGCATATACAAATATCGATATGTCCGCTTTGGCAATTGCGACGGATGTAATACGTTCAATTGCACGATTATTGATCAATTGGGATGATGATGCGAGTGTTTTATACATTCGATCGTGTGTGTTATATTTATTTGGAAATATCAAACCTTGGATAAGGGTGCCTGACGAGACTCCACCCTGGAAAACGATTGTCGTTTTGCGTCTGCGCGAAAATCTATCGCATTTGCGCAATGTTGCAATAACCATATAATCGTTTATGCTTTTTTTTCGTTTTATGTTATTGATGATTTTGTGGAAAGATTTCGCAACGGAAAAGTATATAAATTATTATGATTACAAGAAAACGTTTAGTTTTTTGATGAAAAACACGGTTCAAATTAAAATATCTCTCATTTAATACAGTAAACCCCCTATAACGTTCCCCCCTATATATCGTTCAAATGCATTCAAATTCAATTTTTTTCAAATGTATTTGAAACAAGCAGTTAACGCGTAAAAATTTCCAAAAGAAAAAAATTGAAATTGAAAAACCTTAAACTCCTATAACGACCTCCTATCTATCTTGACGTTATAGAGGGGTTTACTGTATATAATTGTATTAAAAATTTGTATAAAATGGTTTTTTTTTTAAATTGTATGTGCTTTTATATTTTTTTAAATAATTGCTAGGATTATTATTGAAAATTATTTATATCAAAATAAAAATATATTCAAGTGCAAAATAAAGTAATTTAATATAACAAATTAAAAGATTTCTACTACAAATAATAATTAATTGATAAAATGTTGTGTTTTAAAATATGTCGATATTTTAATTGTTTCAACCAAAACGTGCACTTGTCACTTTCTTATCAACTGTCAAAATTATCTAGATATCTATTATTTTCTTCCAAAATGGATATTGTTTCTCCAGATTTGGTGTGGCTAGATGGAAGATGTTATAGAATAAACGATTATATTGAACCAGATAAAAGAGAAGAATATACAACCTCATGTAATATATTCATATTTGTTTAATTTTGGTGTTGTATACCTATATAATTAATCTCAATTTTTAGATGAAGATAAACCTAAAACGTTCGAAAATGATGATATTGATGATGATGAAGATGAAATAGATGAATTAGAATTTATACAATGTAATAATGGAAGGATTATATCAACTCTAAGTATTGCTAAGTATGTAATGTATTTTATTTATTCAAACAATTTATAAATAAAAAATCCAAGTATAACTCGTATTGCAATTGTGTTAAATATAAAAGATTTTCGATCATTATAAAATTTTTATAAACTATGGATTTTTTAACATTTCAGTTTTTATTTTGGTTTCATTATTGGCTCTAAAGGTAGTACAGTAAAACGGTTAATGAATGAAACTAAAACCGATATAAAAATTCCTCATGGCGATAAACGAGATATTACAATAACAGGAATTAATAAAAAAGTTAGTAAAACATGACATTACTCTA
Organism: Hydropsyche betteni; assembly: GCA_028571205.2. Classification (NCBI taxonomy): domain Eukaryota; kingdom Metazoa; phylum Arthropoda; class Insecta; order Trichoptera; family Hydropsychidae; genus Hydropsyche; species Hydropsyche betteni. Next base: position 1,288,591 of record JAOXNN020000004.1, read on the forward strand.
ATTTAAAATTTTATTTATACATAGTGTTAAAAATAATAATTTCAGAACATAGCGACGGCAATACGACGAATCAATATGATTGTAACGGCTGCGAGGAAAAAACAGAGACCAACTCATTTTGTATCTATACCTATAATTAATGAAGAAATATTATCAAATTTCAATTTATTTAAGGTGAAAAAAAACTTCAGAATGCCTTTTTCAATAAAATAATGTAAAATTTTCAATATGTTGATCTTTTTTAGGAAGATATTTTGAAAAATCCTCCACAGGGTGTGGACGAGTCCATTTTTATCGAACCATCAAAATTACATTTGACTTTGGTCGTGATGTGCCTCGTTGACAACGAAGAAAGAACTTTTGCATCCAATTTATTGCAAGACGCAAAACAAAGTATCATAGAGTACGTTTTTAAAATTGAACTTTGGTTTTTACGATATTGCAAATTATTGATTATTTGAATATTGAAATTATTTGTTCTGAATGCTTATTTGTCGATTATCTGAAAAATTAGTAATCAGTATGAATAATAATTTAATAACTATATCAACAGTTTTCACTTTTGTATTGCAAAATCAATAAGCCAAAGTATGTCAATATTATATTACTCATATCATAAGTGAAATCAAATGATTTTTTTTATTCATTGTAAATTTTGAAATATCAATAACGCGTCATCATAAAGTTCTAATGTGTATATTTTTTCCATAAAATGTATGATTTTATTATTTTTAGCCCTCTACTTAAAAAAGGCCCAATTGAAGTAGATATCGTTGGTGTATCTTATATGAATGATGATCCTAAAATGACCCATGTTTTGTATGGCGAAATTGTCGGAAGAGACAATCATAAAGATACTTTAAAAATTATGATGGCTAACTTGATGGATGTTTTCTCCCAGAATGGTTTGTACTCTGATCATATTCTTGTTGATAAACTTATTCTGTTGAATTTTGGTTTTACACATTTTTACAGGATTTGAAACACTCAGGCAAACTGGAAAATTACACGTAACTCTGATGAAAAGTAAAGAAAATACGACCGATGGCAGTGTTTCTAATTCGAAAAACAAGCGTAAATCATTCGATAGCTCTACAATATTGGAAAAATATTCCAAATTTCATTTTGGGCGAGTGAAACTTGAAGAAATTCATCTCTCCGCGATGCATACAGCCACTGAAAATAACTATTATCGACCTACAATAGTAATACCTATTAAATAATCGTCAACATATTTTCTCGGATGATTGTTTTCGTAAATAAATTATTTGTTTTTTTTTTTCGTTTTATTTATTTTATTATAAATACCTTATCGCTTGATTTTTGCAGTTTCTCTTTAACACAATTAAGCAAAATGATTTTTTAATTAATTTTATAGTAATTGCCAAAAGCAGATACACAAATATCGATGTATGTGCTTTGGCAATTGTGACGATATAACGTATTAAATCGTACAATCGTTGATTAATTTAGATAATTATAATTGCCATTCGCGAAATTTTGCATTTTTAGTCACATGTTAAGGTCCTTGGATACCGGTTGTAGACATGTACCTGTAGTTGACCATTTCTCAGAAAAACATACAAATAAGTTTTTTTTAAATGGTAATTTTTCGGAAAAGATGCCTTATTGTTAAATAAGCTGCTTAATACAGCTTATTCATAACATCCTTTCAAAAAAATTGTTATCTTTAAAACCCTTACTAATTGCATTTTTCTGAGAAATTATCAAATGCAGGTACAAGATCCACCATTTGTGTTACTCTATCAATGATTTGTGGAAAGATTTCATGAAGAGAAATAAATATAATTTGAATTATTTATATTTATATAATTTTAATTATTATGAGTGAAAGAAAATTTCCAGTTTTTTATACGGTTTTTCAATGAGAAACAAAATGCAAATCAAAAGATCTGTTTAATATATAATCCTATTGAAAATGTGTATAAATTTTTTCTGTTATATATTTTGAAAAATCCTCAAGATGTGGATGAGTCTATTTTTATTGAATCATCAAAATTATACTTGACTTTGGTCGTGATGAGCCTCTTAAACGATGAAGAAAGGACTTTTACATCCGATTTATTGTAAGACGCAAAACAAACTATGATCAAGTGCATTTCTGTAATTCAAAATTGGTTTTTTTAATATTACAAATTATTGATTATCTAAATATTGAAATTATTTGTTCCATATGCTTATTTTTTGGTTATCTGAAATTTTCACAATCAGTATGACTAATAATTTTATTACTATATCAACAATTTTCACTTTTGTATTGCAAAATCAATAATCAAAGAAAAGTTTGCCAACTCTAGATTACTCATATTATAAGTGTAATTAAATGATTTTCTATTGATTGTGAATTTTGAAATATCAATAGTGTACCATCATAAAGTTCTAATGTGGTTTTTTTAAATAAAATATTTTATTTTATTTTTTTCAGTCCTCTACTTAAAAAAGGCTCAATTGAGGTAGATATTGTTGGCATATCTTGCATGAATAAAAGACTCGCAGTAAAATTGTTGGAAGAAACGATCATAAAGATATATTAAAAATTATGATGGATGGTTTTTAACATGTTTTTTCACAGAATGGTTTGTATTCTGAAAATATTCTTGTCTTGTAGTCCGAATATATTCTTGTCTTGCTGTTGAATTTTGATTTTGTATAATTTTACAGGATATGGTACACGTAGGCAAACTGGAAAACTACATGTAACTTTAATGAAAGGTACAGAAAAAAACCTCTCATGGTCGTATTCCTAATTCTAAACACAATCGTAAACCGTTCAATAGTTCTACAATATTGGAAAAATATTCTAATTTTCATTTTGGAAGAGTAAAACTTGAAGAAATTCATCTGTCTGAGATGCATACGGCTACAGAAAATGGCTATTACCGACCAGCAATAGTAATAGTAAACTATAGTAATACTTATTAAATAACTGTTTATAAATTTTTTCAGATGATTGTTTTCACAAATAAATTGTTACTATTTTTTGTTTATTGTTTTATTTTATAAATATTTGTATCAATGAGAAGTAAGTTCATGGAAAATAATCTAATAACATGAGTTTAATAATTACGACGTCATGTATATGTTTTTAGAAAAGATAATTGACAGTTATCAGTTTACAAACATTGAGGTTGATGAAATGGTATTATTAATTGAAAAAACAAAATTATTCAGTCGTTTACATATTCGTTTAGACAGTATTATTATATATATTTTTTTAAATAAAACAAGATAGTACTTTCAATATATTTTGTAAAATAAACGTAAAGTTAAAATATATTGGTAATACTAAATTACATTTTAATATTGTTTATCGTTGATTAGGATAATATCAATACACGAAACTGGCAAGCAAAATTGTTGAAGAATTTTTCAAATGCTTTTTATTTTTGATTTTATTAATTTTAATTAATTAAAAAAAAAAACAATATAATTTCGAGAAATTTCCCGAACAATTTTCATCGATCATATTATGAAATAATAATAAACGGTGAACGCCATTAGAACACACCGACCGTAGTACGTTCTAGTGTCGTGTTTTCTCTTATCGTTTAGGCGAAAGTTTGGAAATAAAAATTGTGTCTTTAATTTTTTCAAATAAAAAAATAATAATTCCGTCGCAAATTAAATCAAATACCTAAAAAACTAAATTATTTACTACACATTTACACCGGTTCGGTAAAGCGGTTGTTGGACGAGTCGTAAACTTAATTTACGACTCGATGCGTTTTGTGTCGAGACAGACTCAAGTAAAACACTAAATACAATAAAGTCGTTCAAAAACAGCATTATCACAAAAATCCCGATAGCGAAAATCAACAATTAATATTTGCAACGGAACCGACGGGGAAAAGCGGCCCGGCCGGAAGCGGGGGGGGGCAACACTTAAAAGAGTGCGACTCGGCTTCGGCCGAACTTCCTTTACGTCAAGCAGTTGCTACTGAGACATGTTCGCGAACGAGCGGAGGTAAGTGTCGACTCCAGGGGTGACCCTTCCCGATTCGGGTGCGCGGTGCCGAGTCTCGGACGCCGACGGACGCTCCGCCCTCGGGGGGCGAGCGGTCCGGGGGCGCGGGCCTGCTCCACGTGCCAACATGGCCACCGCGCACTGCTGATGCACACATTTCGATCGACGCCATTAACGATATTTCTCGCGTTTTGCAGAAGCGAAGATTGGGCGGGGGAGACGAACAATGGCCCTCCACCGGCGGAGAAGAAGGCGTACGACGGCCCCGTCGTGGAGCCCGAGGGCTTCATCGACACCAACTGGCATGAGGTCGTCGACAATTTCGACGACATGAACCTGAACGAGAACCTCCTCAGAGGTATTTACGCTTACGGCTTCGAGAAGCCCTCGGCCATTCAGCAGAGGGCCATAATGCCCTGCGTGAGGGGGCACGACGTTATCGCGCAGGCGCAGTCGGGTACCGGCAAGACGGCCACCTTCTCGATCTCAATCCTTCAGCAGATCGACCCCTCCCGCAGGGAGTGCCAGGCCCTCGTCATGGCCCCCACCCGCGAGCTGGTCCAGCAGATCACGAAGGTCGTGACCGCCCTCGGCGATTTCATGAACGTGGAATGCCACGCTTGCATCGGAGGCACCAACGTCCGCGACGACATGCGTAAGTTGGAGATGGGAGTGCACGTCGTCGTCGGCACCCCCGGAAGGGTGTACGACATGATGACGAGGAGGGCTCTCCGTCCTAGCACTATTAAACTGTTCGTCCTCGACGAAGCCGACGAGATGTTGTCCAGAGGGTGCGTATGCGTTGTAATCGTCACGATACTTCTATCTAAATAGCGTCACCCTAACTCTTGCGTATTTGTAGATTCAAAGAACAGATCCACGACGTATTCAAAATGTTACCGGCACAGGTGCAGGTTATCCTTTTGTCTGCCACCATGCCGGACGACGTCATGGAAGTTTCCAAATGCTTCATGAGGGATCCGGTGTCGATTCTCGTTAAAAAGGATGAGGTATTTATTTATTTTTTTTTTTTGCAACGTCACATTTATGCATAATAGTATATTGATTTTAAATCTTTCGTTCGTAGCTCACCCTGGAAGGTATAAAGCAATTCTTCATTTCGGTAGAACGCGAAGAGTGGAAATTAGATACTCTGTGTGATTTATACGAAACCGTATCCATCACACAAGCTGTAATATTTTGTAATACTCGCCGTAAGGTAATTGTCGTTTATTATTATATACATATATTAATTATGTTATTTCATGATTTTTGTATCGATTTGTAAATTTAACTTTCTTTTCGCAGGTCGATTGGCTCACAGAAAACTTGCACGCTAGAGATTTCACCGTGTCTTCTATGCACGGAGACATGGATCAAAAAGAGAGAGACACTATTATGAAACAATTCAGATCGGGATCTTCTCGTATTCTCATTACGACTGATTTGTTAGCTAGAGGTATCGACGTCCAACAAGTATCGTTGGTCATCAATTACGATTTACCGTCAAATCGTGAAAACTACATTCACAGGTTTGTTTCGATCTGTTTGCGATCAAATTTCTCATTAACTGTCTGCAATTTTTAAATGTTTGCGTGTTTCTTTTCCAGAATCGGTCGCGGTGGAAGATTCGGCCGAAAAGGTGTCGCAATTAACTTTATCACCAGCGACGACCGGCGAGCCCTCAAAGATCTAGAGGCTTTTTACACGACTCACATCGACGAGATGCCGAACGACGTCGCCAATCTTTTCTAATTTTTTTATTCGGCTACTCGTGCTATGCAGACTATCAAGATCTTGTGAGTCGAGGTTCTCGCGTTTACCTTATGTATTATCATAATATTATTTTTTATAATAAATAATAAATATTTTCCATAGAAGTGGCACGTTTATTGTCTCAAATTTCCATTCGAATAATAGTCGTTCTGTCTTTACATGTTTGAGGTCGAAAGTCAGCTTAGATAATATTAGTTTCAATATTTTAAATAAGCTCGTGAACGTCTGAAAGCCGAGTTTGGGTGTTTTGTGATATTTCTATCATAATGTAATCAATATTTAAATTTAGTCTGTATTAATTTCGACTTTGCCTTATAGTTCTGGAAAAGTATGAAGTAGACTGTTCATTCCCGTTTAGATGTCTTTATTTTTATAATTTGTCTTTGTCGAGAAAGTAAAATTTTGGTTTTGTTACAGAATTTTGGTGCATCGTGTCGAAACCGTTGGTCAATATGAACAAATTTATTTTGTATGTAATTACAAATCATAATTTTCTGAGTTTTAATATCAAACTTATTTTTTACTAAGCTTTTTATAATGAACGATGTATGTAATAAATACCCTATGGTTTGTACGCATACATAAACATACCTATTATGTATAAATGTAATTGATTCCGTAAAAAATAAAAACTTAATGAAATTTTTGTTTCTGAACTTCATTTTTCTCAATTAAAAGATCATTCGATATTTCGTTTGATGGATTTCCTTGGTTTGTGCGAGAAAACAATGGCGGCAGCCATTATGAAGGTGAGTAAGCATATTTGCTCGAGATGACCAGGTTAGCGATTGCAACATGGAAAACTCTCAAAGAGATGACTAATGCGAGATGCGTCACATGTCCGTTCAACGAATCTTGGTGAGTTTGAGGTTGCGTTTGCTAAGGTTTGAGTTCGGGGGACTTTCGAAAATGGTGCCGTTCGTTGGTGATAAGATTATGATTTCGCGACTTGTCTGTTTTGTGAAATAAGTCGTTTGAGTTTGATAATTTCGTTGAATGCACGATTTTGAAAGTTCAACGAGTAAATTCGAATATAGGCGCTAGAGTTGCCAACTCTAGTACCGCGATAAAAGACACTTGTGAGATTCGTTTTGCTGGGGGTTACTATGCAGAAACAAATTTCTAATTTTCCTTCTCCCGTTACATATGAAATATTAAAATTAGATATAAGAGTAGCGCCATGGGTAAAATTTATAATTTCGATTTTCCAAAACACCTAAAGGATATCTGTCATTTTTTCATAAATTCAATAAAGAACAAAGCTATCTTAAAGGATGGCTGGCAATACAGCGGAAAATACTCAACATAAAACTCAAGGGACCGAAATTTTATTTCGTGTTTCGTACATTACTCAACGTTAGCACACATGACGCTAGCGCACACCTCAGAAGTGAACCTTTTTTTCGTTCGAAAAAAAGTTTGCTTCCATTTATGAGTTATAAAAAAATCGTGGTTGTATAAGTGATTGGTTTTAACAAAATTAGAGTTTTAAATCTTAATTTTTTAATAATAAAAATTTAGGTTCAGTACCGGATTACGGTTGTCAGTTCAGCTCCAAGTTTTAGAAAAAAAACCTAACATTTACAAAAACCAAAAATATTTTCTTACAAAAAAACGATAACTTTTCAAAAATATTCGATTATTTGAATATTTCTTATTGAACTGAAACGAACCGATATTTTTTCCGGTTCAGTTCCGGTTATCGTTCCGGCTAAAATTTCAGTTTTTAGCGATTTTCAGTCTCAATTCGAAGCCTTGATCAAAATAATAATAGTGATACTGTTTTGAAAATTGGACGCTACCATAGGTGCACAGGTGTGCGCTAGCGTCATATGCTACAAGTCGGGTGCGCTAGCGTCGGGTGCGCTAGCGTCGTGTGCGCCAGTATGATTTCCAGTTGGCGGCTCGTCCTAAACGGCAGTCCTCCCTATATAAAGTACAGTAAACCCCCCTATAACATAATTATTATATAATTATTGACATAATATATGATTATTTCTTATTTTTTTTACATTGAAAAATATTTTAAAAGTATAATACATATAATGACAATTAAATTTAATAAAAGTTTTATCACAAAAATCAATTAAAGTTCAATGTGAAAAAATATTCTATTACGACAACTGTCACTCTGTCATTGTAACTGCAAATAGCCGATAATTCGCAGTTAGTGTAACTGCAAATAGCTACATCCATTTTTCATTTCAAACTAACACTTTTTCAATTCAAATTATCACTTCGGTGCTAAGACAACGGGCGGACGCCAATGTGCCGGTTGAAAACCAACAGTTTGTGATTTAAAATAAGTATCGCGACCACTCGATAGATGGACTAAATGTCAAGCTGACAAATCGTATTCGCGTATATATCTCATTGTCAGTGGTAACGATACGTGATGATGGCTTGATCGCGAATCATGTGTTTAAGGAAAAAGGAAAATTAAGGAAACGTCAAATGTCTATTGAAGTGACAAATTTTTTTCGCATACATCAGTAATGTATAACCTCAAATGTCAAAGTTGCGGGAAATAAGGTGACGTGTACACCAGTTAGGTGGCTGTGGACCGGTTAATTTTCCTTAATCACGTGGTTCGTAATCACGCCATCATCACAATTCGTAATCACTGAGATATATACGCGAATAAGATCTGTCAACCTGACATTTAGTCCATCTATCGAGCGTTTGCGATACTTATTTTAAATCACAAACTGCTGGTTTTCGACCGGCACATTGGCGTCCGCCCGTTGTCTTAGCACCGTTAGGGTGAAATGAAATGTGCTAATTTGCAGTAAAAAACCTGCATAAACGCGATACATATTTTCATTCTAGTCCGTGTTGATTTTGTAATTTTTTCATTTTGTACACAAAAAAATGCACAATTTTCGTTTTCGTTCCGGCACCATCGATCAAAAAACTCCCACCCGCCGCCACCGACCGTTTGAGCAAACGTCTACAAAACGCGCATCAATGGCCGCGACCGGCGACGTTCCGGCCTCGTACGTGGGCGGAGTCCGACGCCGGCGGGGAGGCGCGGGGAGGGGGGGGGGTTCGGCGAAGTGGAGTTTCGCGGCGCGCGTCGCCAGTGGAGTAGCGCTCGCCGGTCGCGTCGCACGTCCCGCCGTTCCCCGCCCCCTCCGACCATGAGCTGGCAGGATTACGTCGACAGGCAGCTGATGGCCTCGCGGTGCGTCACCAAAGCGGCCATCGCGGGCCACGACGGCAACGTCTGGGCCAAGTCCGACAACTTCGACGTGAGTTCCGCACGGATGACACACTCAACGCGCACGCCTCACTCACCAACATGGCGTCGCCCGTCGATATGCGCCGACCGAGTCGCGGTCGGAGTCCCGCGCGCGATCGGTCCGAGCAGTGTTCAGTGGTCGCGAATTGTGCAAAACTTGCGAAAATTGATCCGAGTTCGCGGGGGGGATTCGCGAGGCTCGCGGGCCAGGTGGTGCGGCGTTGCCGGCGCAAGCGGCCGCCATCTTTTTCGTCGCCGGCCGGTACCCGGTATTATCCGATACCGGGTACTCGCGCCGAATTTCACCGCGCCCCTTTTCGCCGATTGATGCGTGAAACCGCCTGAAAGTCGATGCATCGATTTTTAGATTCGAACACTTTTATCCTTTATATTCGATAGAGATTCTCACGAAAACGATCACTCTCCTACTTTCAACTTTGCATACATCAGAAAACGAGCGTGTTTCTAACTGTAAATTTCATGAAAACGCACGTGTCGCGAGGCGAATTGTTACATTTCGCGTTCGGTTATTTTTCGTATGTTCGTTGCACAATTTTGTCGTATCGGATTCGTGTAGGGTTAGTCGCGACCCGGTCGGGACTATAAATAGTATGTGGTGAATTCGGGCAGAAATGCTCCGGTTTCGTCGAAGGTCTCTGATCGGAAACGTTTGCTCGACAGGTTTCTAAAGAAGAAATAGCAAAGCTCGTACAAGGCTTTGAAAAACAAGAATTATTAACCAGCGGCGGAGTGACGCTCGCGGGCCAAAGGTACATATACCTCAGTGGTACAGATCGCGTAGTCAGAGCCAAACTTGGAAAAATTGGTGTTCACTGCATGAAAACGCAGCAAGGTGAGATGTCATGTTGAATTTCATTTTTACGTCTCGCTCGAGATTTGCACAATCTTTCGTTTGACAGTTGTGCATTCTAATTTTGTGCAATGTGTCCGATTTCGATTGCGAAATATCCCTTATAGATTATTGTTTGCGTTCGATCTTATCGATCATCTTATAATCTCGTATTTACCCATAATGAGAATTGCCCTAATCGATTCGAAATCTTATTCGTTCGAATCCTTATCTAAAACGGAAGACTCGAGTATTCTGAGATTATCCATAAGATATCCGAACTTTTCGTTCTGAAAATATCCATACGATATCCAAACTTTTCATTCTGAAAATATCCATACGATATCCAAACCTTTCGTTTTGAAAATATCCATACGATAATTAAACTCTTCATTTTAAGAATATTTATACGATATCTTAACTTTTCATTTTGAAAATATCCATATGATATCCAAACTTCTCATTCTCGTATCCAAACTTTTTGAAAAAATTATACGATATCCAAACTTCTCATTCTCATTCGGATATGCCTAACTTTTTGAAAAAATCCATATGTTGTCCAAACCTTTCATCCTCATTCGGATATCCGAACTTTTTGAAAAAATCTATATGTAATCCAAACTTTTCATTCTCATTCGGATATTTTAATTTTTCTAAAAAATCCATAAGATATCCATACTTTTCATTCTCATTCGGATATCCGAACTTTTTGAACACTTCCATATGATTTTCAAAATTTTTATTCTGAAAATATCCATACGATATCCAAACCTTTTTGAACCCTTCGCAATTCAACCGCCTAGATAAAAGCACAGTTCAGTCTAGAAGATTAACGTGTCCGTTTTGTTTCAGCAATCGTAGTATCACTATACGAGGAACCCATCCAGCCCCAGCAGGCGGCGTCCGTGGTGGAGAAGTTAGGAGATTACTTAATTACCTGTGGATACTAGAGGTGAGGTGTGGCTTAGCGGTGTCCAGTCTGGTCTGGTCTGGTATGGTGTGGTGTGGTCGTTGCGGTGCTCCCTACTCTACTACTGCACACTGCTACTGAACGGACGTGATCTGAGAGGACTCAATACTGTGTTGCGTTAAGATTTATATATACATATATATATACACATGAAAAATACACCCATATACAATATTTTTTAGTTTAAAATTCGGGAACGAGTGTCTGCATTTTCGTATTTTGCGGATGAGTCTCTGAGAGTGAAGAGGTTCGCTGTATCGTCAAAAGCACTCGCGGCGCTTTTTTCACCATACAATTGAGTTGTCAAAGCACGCGCGGTACATATATATATAATTTTTTTTTTTTTGTTTAATTTACATATATATATAATTTATTAACGGAATTCCGGTCATATTCGCGAACGAATGTGTCTCTAGTCCCGGTATCGAGTGGAGATGAATGCATGCGCCTCATTTCGAATGCATTTTTCAGTCGCACCGTTCAACCACCGCACCCTTTCGAAACACCTTACCACACCATGCCACGCGAACGCGCTCTGTGTGTACGTCGATCGTGCGATCACACGATATAAAGTTAAAAAAAACGACTAGCGTAGTTAATTGATATGTCACTCGCGTTTATACGGTACTTTATGGTTTTAGCTACTCTAGTCAGGACGATGCGAGTTCGCCGACAAGGCGAACGCACATCGTCCCGATTATTAGTCAAAATTGTAAAATACGACGGTACTATATGGTTTTAGCTACTCTAGTCGGGATAGTTAAGAGTCGCGCACACGGAAAACCGCACTAGCTCCGCTGACGAATGAATAATAATTTTAAAATATAGTATTAAAACGATGTATTAAGGGAATAATGAAACATCCGCATTTATATATGTATGTATGTATATATATAAATCAGTTTGGAAAATAGCACACATGAATATATAATACAAGACACGACGGATAGACGTGATTGCCATATAAGCCGGCCGGGCCTCTGGTGTGACTAGTGACGCCGAGAGAGCCTCCTCTCGCGCTCTCCGGAGGATATCGCGATTAATATACATATATAATATATATATTTTATAATTCTAGAATTATGTGGATAGTGATCGAAAAGTTATTGATTAGTATGCGCCGAATATGTAATATGTATGTATTCGCTAGTTACTTTTTTACTTTGCCACACCTCGGACACAAAACTCTCATTGAATGTATTCATATAACGATATAAAAAAAACTTTGTTAACGCGCTCAATTTAAGTAAAAAAATAAATAAATAAAAAAATATCTTTTTCGAATTTTCATATACGTATGTATGTATTTCTTCTATATATTATGTATTTATTATATATAGCTTGCGTATAATTTTTTCAGGGTGCATATTTGTATTTTGTTTCTTTTTATATATGAGAATAATAAATAAATGATGGAAAAAATATGAAAAAAAAAAAACAAATAAAAACACTTGAAATATCAGTTTATCGATATTTTAATGTCGTATTAAAATATCTTACGATATAAGGCTTTGTAAATTTTTTTATTAACTGTGCGAGAGATACTTTGTCTATCTGATGATGATTAAATAAAATTGTATTATAAAAATGTATGTTTTTAATTGGTAATCGCCCTTTACCGGCAGGCAATATACTTAAATCCTAGCCTAATTGTATAAATCTTCATTTTTTATAATATCTATATATTTGGTTTAAGTTCCCTGCTTTTCGCGAGCTTGCAATAAACATTCATCTAGGATGCATTTAAAACATTTACGTGAAACAATATTATTTTATATATAATATATATATCAGATTACAAATTTTATATTTAATGTGTTTGTGAAAGTTATTTAACTAAAATGTGTATTTGAAAACTATATACAATTGCAAGCAAACGAATTTACTCGATCATCTAATTTTTAAAATTCGTATTTTAGTTAAAATGTTATACTTATGTTATTATTGTAAAAGAACTTTTCAAATAAAATATCGCCAACAAAAATACCAAGTATTTAAGTCATTTGAAATCATTAATTTTTTTTTTATTTTATGCAAAAAAAAGTTGTACACTATTGTGAAATGAAATTTCAAAACAACCACGTAAAAATATTATCAAATAAAAAAAATTGTACCAGAAGTAAACGCTTCGTTTTTTTAAAATTCCCGCCATTGATTTTCGAATTTTCGCGGTTTCACTTTCAAAGCACAACCGAAAATCTCGCACACGCATTTTCATCGAGAAAAAAAGGAAAGGGGGGCATCGAAATGAAAACGCATCATCATAATAATGGGTTTATTTTATACATAATTGCGTTCTTTATTATGTGTTTATTATATAAATAATATATGTATATATTCACACACACACGTATATGAAGCGCACACGCGCATACACAAATTTTTTTCCTATACACGCGTGTGTGAGTATGAAAAAATCTACATTTTACATGACAGATTAACACAAGTACATACTTTTCTTTAAATACATATGTCTAAACGTTAAAATAATTAGTTACAATATTGTAAAATAATGGGAGTTATTTCTAAATATAGGTAAGTAAGAAAATATTTTTATTATATTTCCAGTTTTTTATTTTTATCTTCCATATTGTGACGGTGTTGTATATTGTGTCGTTTTTCTGTTGGATTTTGTAATAATTCATTACCATAACGAATTGTATGTATAAGTGACTGCTGCATATGCCCAGAGAGATACGTAAGTTTGAAAATCGCTTTTTTTTCATATATTAAAAAAAACTTGGCCATAACGACGGCATTGAGATCCAGCACCCGGTTTTCTCCCTACACATAAAGCGTGTTCCTCTTTGTCGATTGAATGCGGGGGAGGGGGAGGGCAATGAAGGGCGTGTCTAAGATATGAACTTGAATCTGAAAATGTTAACCCCTACCGCATGGGCCGTGTCAGGTTCGCTTTCAGCGTGTATATTTGTATGTTTTTATCAAAAAGTGAATATTAAATTTATATAAGTTCAATTCTTAATACTTAAATATATATATCATGCAGTGAGGGGTTAAAACAGTACGTATTCGGATGCAAATTTCGTTAAGATATGACTGATTCGTGAGGTTAAAACATGATTGTTGCTAGATAATATGCGCTACGTAAACATAAACAATACGATTCGAAACTATGTATAGAGTATTTTTCGAAATGGTTTCTTTTCATTATCTAATTTCTTCATACAGATGCGTTAACTAGTTTAAATATATGCTTTGGTGCAGATCAAAGCTATAAAATTGTTAATTTGCTTTTTCAATTAATGTACATCCGAACGGTCGAATTTTTAAACTTACCATAATAGCTCTAAAAGATTCGCCAACAATTTCAGCTAACATTTCCAAAGTTGATGTTTTTTTTTCTTCATATAAATATCCCTTTAACGCTTATTGCTAAACTACCCATATATCGCTCTCATAATAGTTTTTAACGTGAATGGATATCAAATTTGAAAACGAAAACGATAAAAAGTATTATTTTTAAATTCAAAAATACTTCGTGATATATAAATAGTGCGCGTTTTCCAAACGTGAGAGAATTGATCGAATAGGATCGATGTATGAAAATGTGTGAAACAGTATAAACTTTATATAAATCTAGCATGGATTCCCGCACATGTGCGTCCATTTCCGAAAAACCCGCAACTCGCATCATCACATTTTCCCCGAATAATAAGAAATTACAACAAACGAGCCAGCGGTCGCTGACCGGCGCCCGAAGAGCGCGCCAACTATTTTATAATACAATGAAGACATGTGAACATCAGTGGCATGTAAAATATAATACTGTCCTAAGTTTATAATACATCCATAGTAACGATACAATACAAAAATAAAACGAACGAAACGATTGGTCTTCTTGAGCGCAATCTTTTACAGAGCGCCTGAACATGGCGCGTATACAAAAGGTTAGGACATGTCGAAGCTCGAACAGTTTTTCGGCGGCAAAGGCGACGCCCCTGTCTTGTCGGAGTGTTTGGATGTGTCGTGACACGTGTGTGACGTCACACGTGGCGTGGTCTGGATGTTGAGGGTGCGCCTCCGCAGCAGCACGACAGCCCCATGGCCGCCCTTCACGGATGCTCCAGCGAATAGTGACGAGAGCGTTTCCAGAAGCTCTTGAAGAACCCCTTGCGTTGCTTTTGGGCTGTCTCTTCGCCTGCGAACACGTAACGGAGATTTGAGTGTGGAAATATGTCGAGTTTTCCGAGAAAATTGAACGTATGGGAAGGTAAGGTCAGGCGCCCATTGCGATTTTTAGTCGCGAAAATGGAACGCATTGTTTTAGGTTGAAGTGCGCTCATATGGTATTTTCGCGACTGAACGATCGCCACGACTACGAATCGCAGTGGGGGCCTGGTCTTAATGTGTGTTCGAACTAAAAGAGTTTCTTTGAACAATGGAATAAGTTTAGAACGAAATTGGAGGGATTAAAATATTTTTAAACTTCATAGTATAGAGTTCTTTTGTTCAGTGAAAAACGTTTAGCGCTATTTTTTTTTAATTTCGTTTCCGTTTATAGTGCAGGCGTATAATAAGTGCATCATTTGACGTCTTCTGTCAAATGTGACAGTTGACGTGCTTTACGATAGTGATGGCGAACTTTTTTCGCCTAAATATCCAAATATTTTTTACTGAATGAATATGTATCAGGCGTGCCAAGGAAATTTTAATAACTTTCATAAGTATGTCGTAAAACACGTCACTATCACATTTGACAGAATACGTCATAATGTGTCTATACACCTCCAGATGGTTACTAAATTTCATAGTCAAATCCAGATTATTTGTTTTATTCATGGACGATTACACAAACGTAGCGTAACAGAGATAATTTGTAAATAAATTATAGTAGAAATCGTTTAATATTAATCTGTGGGGACCGAAATATATTTTTTTATAAAATTTCAATATTATGCAAGATGATTTAATATTAACAGATTTTTTTAAGTTAAATTATATGCGAGGAGGCAAAAAAACATCTTCAACACAAAAAAACCACACAATGCTTCTAAATCTGGAGCTCATTAGCCATTACACGATCGACCCATCTCAACGAAAAGGTCCATACATTCGTTCTAAACATCATCGGGATATCCTCGCCGTCGTCATTCGAGGAACAACTTTCAGAGTCAACACACACATCAACACCTCCAACTCAAACAAAATTATATAACCTCCCCCCTTGATACAACCATATCTCCCACAAAGAGCGCGCCGCCCACCGGAGCCGCCCCACCGGCACCCCGCCGCTGACTCCAGCCATCATCATCATCAGATCACCGAATCCCGACCGCGATGCAGGACGGCCGAGGGTGCGATCGGCGAAGGTCAGGGGGGTGTGTCGCGCACGTGGCGTCCGGGGGCCCGCGGCTATTGATCGCAGCCTCCGGCGGACGACGCCATCGTGCGCCAAAACCACCCCGCGCCACCCCCCGGAGCCTCCCACCGACGCGCTCTCGCCATCTGACGTACAGCCTCCTCCTTTGGGCGAGTGGGTATTTTTAGAGTTGTGGATTGTTTATGCGTTGAGCAGTTTGATGGTTGATCGCCGGTCGGGTGGTTTCTTTGTTCCGTCGCGTGTCTTATTTTTTTTGACGAACGTGGCTTTGAAATTGAAAGTTTTTTTTTTAAATAGAAATTGCCTTTTTTTAAATATGGTATGGAAAAACTATAATGATCCACCAAAAAATTAGAGCAAAGCTCTAGTCTCTATCGCCTAAAGGTAAATCCGCCACTGAATATGGCTTTGTGTCGAGGTTCGGTTGAAATGTTTTTTTTTTTTTTTTAAATAGAAATTGTGCTTTTTGAGATGCGGCATGGAAAAACTATAATAATCCACGAAAAAAAATTGAGTGACTTTCCAATGAGGGGCCTCAAAGCGAGAGCCTCTACCGCCTAAAGGTAAATCCGCCACTGAATATGGCTTTGTGTTGAGGTTCGGTTGAAATGTCATGATTTTTTTTCTATGGAAAATGCGCTTTTTTTTAGATGTGTCATGATTGTTATTACGTATATTTTAATCGATATGATTTTTCATTGTTGATTGTTTCATAAATTGTTAGTGGCGGATTTATTTCATTAGAGACACTAAAAATGTTTGGGGGTCCCATTAATATGTAAGTATACAGAATCAGTTTCTAAGCTTACCTCTCATTATGCACAAATCATTAAAATTGGAAAAAGATTAACGCTGCAGGAGAAAATTTGATCGTTTATATAGATTATATAAAATAAAGGACAAATGGACGATTTTAGAAAATAAAATTTACTTTTGTGCAAGCAAACGCTTTTTCTTCTTCAGAAATTGATTCAAATTTCATGATATCATTTAGATTGGTATGAAAAAACTAAAAAAAAAAAAATCTTCAAAAATACCACTTGGGGTCCTTTTCTCCTCTTTTGAGAGTTTCCACCGCCTAAAGGTAAATCCGCCACTGAACATGTCTTTGTTTTGGGGT
The DNA here is from genome assembly GCA_028571205.2 of Hydropsyche betteni. NCBI lineage: Eukaryota > Metazoa > Arthropoda > Insecta > Trichoptera > Hydropsychidae > Hydropsyche > Hydropsyche betteni. The sequence continues at coordinate 1,305,874 of JAOXNN020000004.1, forward strand.
TCGACTGAAATATCAGAGTTCTTCAATGGAAATTACGCTTTTCAAGATGTGTCATGTTTATTATTATATTTTAATCGATATCGATACGATGTTTCACATATTGTGTTTTGTAAATGATATCTATAGATAGTACGGATAAATCAGCAATCGATATTATTGTATTATTATAATTGCGGAAAATTGTTTTCAAGCGAAAATGGCGCATTGTGTTTATTTATAGAATGGAAAACCTATAGGTCAAACTGAATTTTAAATACAAAAACATATCAGTTGAGGAAAGTGACGGGTCCCCGACCATAGGAGTTCTAGATCATGAGAGATCTAGATCTATGGAGTTCTGGATCATCCGGTTTAAAATGTTTTCGGATAGTCCAGAACTCCAAAGGTCTCCCATCGTCGGTGACCCGTCACTTAACTCGTATCATATGATCCTTTACCGTTAGCTGAACGCGCCGCGGGTGATACTGCTTGTCTCTCCTTTTTCCCCTGATCCTTACTACTGTTTCCTGAAACAAAAAAAAAATTATATGAATTTCAATCGCACATCAAAAGCAAATTTATTTAGCAACCGCATCGACGGCGATATCTTATCGAATCTGAAAAAACTCGATAAAAACACGACACTCCGACGAAGGGCCCCAATCGAGCGGCTGTATTATTTATTTATTTATTATATGTACATAAGGATCATTAAACATTTGAGTCGCGTTTCCACGGGTTTATCGGCCGGCGGCGGAAATCGGTTAGTGTGCTTTTAAATTGGTAACCCGTCGGGCGGCGGATTAACGTATTTTCCAGTTTACACGTCGACAAAAGCGGAATAATATTTATAGAAAATCCTCTCCGCGGTCCAATTTCGAAACGTCGCTGCACCGACGTATTCGCTCGTATACATTGTCGAATATAACGGACGTCGTTTATAAATAAATTTTATAAATTATGTTTATTTTAGTGGCTGAAATGGCGAAATGTGCCAAAATTGAGATATTTCTTATGCTGCTAACGCCCGAGTCTCGTGAGGTCGACACGTCGAGCGGAAATATACACCTCACCACGGTTTTGCCAATGGAATATTAAAAAGTCGTCAAAAATCCTCATGCCGAACGCGTCACCTTTCGTCGCCATATTAAAGACGATATAAAACCCGATATGGTTGTATGTATAGGGATTTTCGTTAAATGAAACGCATCGAATGATTTTTTTCGAATGGGCGTTTTCAGCGATGGATTTACCTGTAGGAGGTAGAGATGCTCGTTTCAGGAGCCTTTGAACTTTTCAACAAGAGATTTTAACTCTCATTTTCTGGTAAAATGGTCAAATGTCAAATTTGAGACTATCGAGATATGCTAAAAACGGAATCATACTCTAGCCGTTCCCACAGCTTGAACCATTACCATTACGATTGATAGTCCCCGCAATATATCTAACTATTTGATGAATTATTAAAGTTTTCCAAATACCTATCGATTAGCCATTATAAAAATCGAATCATTTATTGAAGAAAAAAGTATTCTTTTGCATAAAAGCAAATTTTATTTTCTTATATTCCCATTTGTCATTTGTTTTGTAAAACTGAGTTTATAATATAATGTAATAATTATAAACGAAAAAAGTCGTTTTAATAACGTGTAATAGTGGAAGTGAATTTGGAACCCGATCCCGTTTAGGGCTCCCCAAAAATTTTTGACACTTGGGGGCCCCGGCGAAATGAATCCACCTCTGGACATTCTGATTTCTCGATAATCTTTGTGTCACGAAAAATGAGAATTCTCGATTTCACTACTCGAATCTTTCGAGAATTCTCAAGAAATTTTGATATAAGAAAACACCTATATTTTTGTTTTCTAATAAATGAATCAGGTTAAATACTTGGAAAAATATTTTGAAGCTACTTTTCCGATTATAAATGTCAATTAGAAAAATTAACTGATTCCATATTTTTAATTAAAAAATGTGCTGTTTTTTTTTAATTATTACAAATCAATGCAAGATCGACTTTAAAAAAAATGTTGCGAATATTTTAAAAATCTAAAAAGGTATGCACATCCATAGGTATGATACGGTAATCTTAATCAGCAAATTTCTCGAAAAAAGACAATTCCCGAGAAAAAACACCAATTTCAAATCTATACGCGACCCAACACAAACACCGTACAATCAATTGCAACATGCATAATCCGTAACGCATGATTTATAGACAACTGTTCCGGCGCAAATGTGACAATAACGCACAAAAACTTTCGTCCGCGAAAAAAGATCACACCACCGCGAAAATTCCTTCGGCTCTGGAGAACGTGAAAATTTTTGGAACAACTGAACGCCGAGCCCAAACCGACGGCTTGGAAAAGCGTTCTGAAAATAGGCGCGCACCGAGGCTATTTTCAGATTTTGAATATTTCACCGATGACGCGTTTTGATGGCGCACACACCCATACCATCCCGCATTAAAATATTATTCCCTCGTGTGAAGCGGATCGTCTCCCGAAGTGCACGAACGTATGTCGAAACGATTATTAAACGTTTACGACGAACTGTCTTTTTTATTTCAATTTGAATATACACACACACACCCGTCTGTAAATTAGCGAAATGAAAAAAACGGCAAGGTAAATAATGAAATGAGTTGGAGCGGTACCGGTCGCTCGGATGCGACGAGAGTTCGAGACAGAGGCGGATCTAGGATTCGAGGAATTTAATTTTTGTTTTGTTTTAATTATGTGTTTTCGAGTGGGGAACGTCGATTGCGCTGTCACTGCGCGAAATCACAGTTCGTATTTTTTATCGTTAGATATAATACAAATCCGGGTTTATCTACTTGAATATAATAATCTATATGAATCTATACTGAAATCTAGTGGTGTATTTGCTAGGGATTCGAAATGCTAAAAATGTCATGGAGCAGGTTTCCAAATCCTCCCTGAATTATACAAAAATTAGTACCACAGGCGAAAATTTTATCGTTTATTATTGATATTTCATAAAATAAAGGAAAAATGGCGATTTCAGGTTTTGTGTTAACAAATGCCTTTTTTCTCAAGAAAGTGATACAAATTGAATCGATATAAAAAAACTATGATAATTCATCAAAAATAGATCCCCTTTCCAAACGGGGGGTCTTGAAGCGAAACCCCCCCACTCGCCTATAGCCAATCGAAATCTCCTATATATAATAGCGGATTTCTGTGTGTTCGTTCGTTCATCTGTGTGTCTGTTCGATGACGCTCGCGACTTTTTCGCGAATATGGTCTTTATGCGTATACAGTTAACGTTTATAATATGTTGCTTATTACCTACCTCTGGATTTACCTATATGTCGTAATTGTGACAATAACAAATGAACTGGTTTTATTAATTAAATATTCAAATCGGTTACGGGCATCGACTTTAAAATAAACATATACATATCCCGATGTTATTAACATCGGGCCTATATACTAGTTTATGCATAATGCCTTTGAAATGCCAGAACAAACAAGATAATGAAATGCAACAACTTTCAAACTTAATAATCCGCGCTCATCCTCATCAACAAATCCATCCGAACGAGCCACAGCAGATCGATCCGGCTGCGGCACTGCCTGCGACCGAAGGAGTGCTCTCTTAGGAGCCGGAGACGAGCCGATGGCTGCGGACAATCGCGACCCAAGGCCGCGCAGTCTGATGCAGCCCAGCAAACTCGTTTGGCAGCACGGCCACGACACCCAACACCGCTTTTTGTGCCCCGACACCGACACAGCCTCGGCCGGATTGGGTGTCAAAGCACCACCGAGGACGCGGATCAAACGCGATGGCCCCCTGCGAGGGGGAGGACGCTGATACGGGCACCGGACTTGGCCGTTTAAGTGTTCAATCATAAACACACTCACTTTGCCGGATGTACACGTACTCTGGCGCGGCCGCTTATCTGCGCTGGCAGTGGCGGATTTGGATTTGGATTAGCTAGGGGATCGAGACGTCGAAAGTTTCGGGGGGTCCCGTTGCGTATGTGTAGTCGCTTCGTCTATGGAGAATTTTGCTTTGTGCAATTCGACAACATGTATAGGCGGATCATTTAACGCAGTTGATGTGTCTTACGATATATTTATGGAAGTCAATAAGATTTCTTCAGTATGTCTAAGGCCAGGTGTCCGCTGCAATTTGTAGTCGCGGCGATCGTTTAGTCGCAAAAATGGATCGCATTGTTTAAGGTTAAAGTGCGCCCATATACCATATGGGCACACTTTAAACTAAAACAATGCGTTCCATTATCGCGACTAAACGATCGCCGCGACTAAAAATCGCAGTGGGCGCCTGGCCTAACTCAAAAAAACCTTCAAACCAACATCCCCAACACTCAACACCAACAACCTCCCGAAACCCTGATCCGACCAAAACCTCCATCGCCCGCATCCACCATCATCAAAACCCACCCCACCCACCGAACCATCATCGACCCCCGAGAATCCTCCGGCCCGAGCGGTCCAATGTCAATTCCGCGGAATCAGATTGATCCGAGTCGGCCGGGGGGCGAAGGCCCGGGGGGCGCCGCCGCTGCAGGCCGCTAATCGATGCGGCACTGCGCCACCGGCTCCTTCGGCTGGACCGCCATTACGCACCTTTATGGCGCCCCCCGCCGCCGCCCGCGCGCCCGCCCCCCCGCGCGGGGCCCCCTTCGCTCGTGTCTTTCGCGGAGGCGTCTCGGGTGCGACGTGTTGGGGTGCATTGTTCTGGAAGGTTGTCGAATGTTTGATTCGGGGCGGTTAGGGGGGGAGGGTGTTTCTTTTTGCAGGGATCGTGTTGGTTTGTTGGAAAATTTTGGTGATTCGTGTGGGATTGGGTGTGGAATCAGGAATTTTTGAAATGTTACGAGTTGTTGTGGATGGTGATTTTTAAAATAGTGGAAAAAATGAAATCGAGAATTTTCATTTTTTGAAAAATCAGAATCGCTAAGTAGGGGAAATGTTGTAATATGATAGGAAAATTTAAAGGTTGATGATTATAGTTGACTAGCTGAACCTTATAAGTATCTTATAATAGCTTGAGTAATATAATATAACTAGTAAATAGGCTCGATGTTAATAACATCGGCTGTGGTTTTGTTAAGAAAGGGAAAACGATAAAATGTGAAAACCCGATTGTTTGAACCCGATTTGAATATTTAATATTTAATTAATAAAATAAAAATAGTTCAATTGTTATTTGTTTGTGACATATAAGAAAAGCCAGAGGCAGTAGGTAATTAACATCATATTATAGACGTTTACTGTATACGCATAAAGACCATAATAGAATATCGAAGTCGTGAGCGTAATAAGCATAATATTATAGACGTTAACTGTTTACGCATAAAGACCATATTCGTGAAAAAGTCGCGAGCGTCATTCGGACGAACAAACAGAAACACAGATATCCGTGATTATATATAGGGGATAGATTGAGTTGAGTAATATAATAGCTTGATATGATTCTATGAATTGAGTAACCAAGGCAACTAAATTCAAAAAAAGACAGATCAAACTGAATTTTTTTCTGAATTTAATTCCTGATTTTTTTTTGTATTTTAATGATACGCAAACCTTCTTGATAAAGAAATACATATGCATGCCAATTTTTATGGTGATCGGTCGAACGGTGTTGGAGTGAAACGCCGTCAAACATCCATTTTTATATACATAGACTAGCGGTAGTACCCGGCGTTGCTCGGAACTCGACGTTTTAAATCAAATAATTTTTTATATGGTGATCGGTCGAACGATATTTTTTTGTGGACCGTCCCGTTTTAGGTTCTGAGAAACATGATCATCCAATTTTAATGATACAAAAACCTTCTCGACGAAAAATACATATACTTGCCAATTTTCGAAATTTTCTTTGAGTTGGTTACTTGTAATTATTTTCATTATTTGTTAACCCCAGAGAAAAAGATAAATTAACTCTATCAATGACGATAAACTTGAGTCATAACAATCTACTAAATTAATAAATCAGTATTTGAAGTGAATGCTATCTCAAATATTATATTATAAGTTCGAAATAAACAAGTATCAATACACATCTACTGTAAATATTTCATAATATTGTAACACAAAATTTTGATTAAAATATCAATATTTAATTTCATGCTCATTCTTTGAATCTATAATATAAAAAAAACCTTTATCAAACTAAATTTGAAATATAAAAAAAAAAAACTTTTACGACACATTTCCTCGATCACAAAAAAAAATCAAAATAATCCAAATAAAAAAACTCAATCTATTTACTTAAAAAAAAAAACTAAACCAAAAACCTCACAACTCACTCGCGAATAACACAGAGACATCTCTGCACGCGCCTCCGTACAACCACCCCCGCGGAACCGCCCCGCTCTCGGAAACGAAACCCATCGAAAAATCGTAAATCGCGCGCCGCCGACTTCATAAAACCGCCGATTTATTTCAATCGAGCGCGAAAAGGGCCCTCTCGTCAGCCGGCCGAAGGGCTCGCATGTCGCCGCGGGTAATTACGGACCGCCTGAAATATTTACGGTCCGTGTAAACGAGCAATTCGGCGAACAACACCCCGGCGATTCGCAGCGATGAAAACGCGATGAAATTTTTCGATGGAGTGACGTGGATTGAAATTTTTCAGGTTTTTTTTTTGTGTGGAGGATTTTGCTGTTTTGTCTTTTTGGGGTTGTTCTTTTAATTATTTTTTATATGAATTTTTTTTATTATGACTATTTGGATTAATATTTGACAATTATTTGAATAGAAACAATGTAGTAATACGTGTTTTTATTTTTATTTGAATTTAGTCATAATAAAATTTAAGGATTTATTTTATTGTTTTGAAAATCTAGATGTCTTAGGGAGACTTTTCACTTTTTGGCACTTTTTTTATATAGGGATAATTGATATTTTTCTGTATCATTTTTTTATGAGTCTCTATAAGCATACATCGAGTATGTACGTGAAATTCGTTTGAATCTTGTCTTACAGTGAAACTTTCGTGATAGTATTTCTTTTGATTATCTGAAAAAACTTTGATTCTCAGTTGATCTGGATAATCAAGATTTTTTTATATTTTAAAATTGTAAAGTTTTATTACAAATTATATTGAATATGATTAAAAAATTGTTCGGAATTTTTCGAATCATAAAATATAATAACACTGGAGAGAAATTTTGTATTTTTTTCAATTATTTGGATATCAATCCCTTATTTTGATATAATATTTTGACTTAAAATATTTTAAATTAACTATTTTTGTGTGAAATTTTCATTTAATTTGAATTTTGAAAAAAAAAAAGATTTTTTTTCGAACACCCTAACATCATCGATAAATTCAAAATCTCAACTATACTAATATCATATTTACTTAATTTTTCATTCAAACTCTCACATATTACACTAAAAAAGCATAATCAACCCATACCGAAAATTTCCCAAAAAAAAAAACGAAACCCCCACAACCCAAACTCCCACACCCACGCCCACTATTTTTTCAGTTCCAACACTAATTTTCTCGATTAGGCCTCCGTAGTTGGCCCTAAAGAATAATCTGATCGCATTACTCGGTAGTGCTTTCACAACCGTATCATATCCTACTACACACTGGAATGGAGTCTGTCTCGTTTGCAGCTGAAACGGCGCATATTGCGGGGAATGAAAGGTGCCTCGTTCCGTTCCCATTTACGTGCACACACACACAAAAGCACCGAGACGGAATGATGTCTGTAGAGGCATTAACCTCGGAGACTGCAATGTAAGTTTGCTTGATTAACAAAATAACCCTTACACACCCCCGCCGTCGCGAAATTGCCGTGTTCGTCGTTACGAACGCGGTTAAATACGGCGAGATTTCGCGTTTGAATCTCCCGCCTGGATATGGATTTCGGGAATGATCTATGCGTGTGTCCTCTGCTAGAAACGGGTAGCCGCCAACGGTTGCGGTTCTGAAATTTTATCGGGCTCTTGTGCGACGCCGGAGCTTTCAAGCGCTCTTACAAAGTTTGTCGGAATGTCGTTGTTTTCGTCTGAATTTCGAGCTCGAGTTTCTTATTTGTTTTTATTGTTATTGTAAAATATCTAGTAGATATTTAATAAATTATAACGCGAAGAGTTCACTAACCGTACCGATGTATAATATATAATACGGAAACACCCTAGAAAACCAACAACTCCGGCATACGAATGGCCATCATCGGCGCCCCTTGCAAAGCGCGAATTTAAAATCTAATTCGGAACAACGCCTCCCATACGACTCCGCATCCGCACACCATAGACGCTCGCATTCTAAATTTTAATAAAACAAACACATTTACGCTCATGGGGGGGGGGGCGGTCGGACGGTTATCCGAAAGGTCACGGTAGCCTCTATGGAGATTACGTACGCCATGGGGGTGGGTCGTCCCCGGTTTTCGGGGGTGGCATAAGACTCGCCTCTAGCTTCTATCTATCTATCTATCTATCCGGTTAGAGGGATAGGCGAGGGGAGGGCGCGGGGGGCAGAAGGGCAGGTCGGCATAAAGCCGTGATCCTAATTCATACTCGTATTATTTCAACCCCCATCCCTTTCGGTCGGTAATAAATTAAAACACCCTTAAAACACAAAACATTTCGCGTCACACGCTCCCGAGATAACGCGGCCGCCCACCCACCCCCTTTCAGCCCATCCGACGCCTTGTCGCACCACCGTCAACCCATAAACTCCCCCACGGTTTCAGAGACCCATCCCCGTTTCAGACCCGCTCCTCCCCCTTTTTGACCCGCTCCTCCCGTCCGCGCCCATTGCGCGTTCAACGGGTGAGCGACGACGAAAAATCGTAAAATTTCTTGATTATTAATTTTATTATTATTGTGATTTGACGCTAACGGGTCGCCTCCTTTCTTCTCTTCCATATTTTCGTTTTTTTTTTTTTTTTAGGGAAAGGTCCTTCCGCGGGGCGTCAATTTGGGCGTCGAGTCACGAACTTTCGAATTTTTCGATAGCGACTTTTTCTTTATTTTATTTCATTTTTTTGCGTCGGAGTGTAATCGAACATCATTCTTGACTCGGCAGATAAGTTTGTCGTTTGAATTTATGGCGTATTTTGGAAAATCGAAAATATTCGCAGGTGTTACAACTGAAGAGTTTTCGGAGATCTTTTTTTTATCATTGAATATTGATTGAGTCGAATGAAACGAACCCCGTTTGCTGAAACGTCTATGGAAAGGGGTTCTTTACCTTTCCTCCGCTATGGGCTATTTTCTAAATTTGATGAAATTTAAGATTTTTCAATTTATAATATAAATTGAATTGACTAATCGAAAAGAAAAAATATATATGTTATTTTTAGTAAATAAAGTTTAAGTAATTTATTATTTTTTTATCAAAATAACACAAAATTAACTGCGTTACGATTCATTCATCTAAATATTTCATTTTAAAACGAAGAATCATACTATAAATTTATTCGTAATCTTAAATTGATAAAGAAAAGTTTTCATTTGAAAAGTAAGTTCATTTAAGTTAAATATATTACTATTTAAGTAAAATAATGTGACTATTATATTTCAAGATTTTATCATTAATTTTCGATGTAATTATAAAACTATTTCGCAAACGGTTTCGTACTATGCAAACCCTTTGAAACTCATTAACGCATCTCCACAGAGCACACAAACCCTTCGTCTACGAATTGCCTATTTATAGGATTGATTCAGTCGAATTTTATTACAAAGTCTATAAAAGTACAAATGTGCAATAACGACGAAAACAAAGAGCAACAGGTCGATAGTATATAGGGAAAAACTTTCGTGGCGAGCGTAGAAAGCTCGCACTTTTTTTACACCCCGAGTTTTCAATACGACATTATCGAGCCGAAAGAAAGAGGCAAAAAACCGTCTACGATTTCCCACCGCCGAAAAAAAAAACCACCCTCATATTAAAAGTGCACGCAGAAGAGGAGCATAAGTCAGAATTACATGCGTATTTATGCTCGCGCCCGTTAAAAAGTTGACGATTGCTCGCGTAACTTCAAATTCAAATTTCGCCCCGGAAAAAATTAGAGGCGAGCCCTTGGAGTAAATAACATTAAAAAACGGGATTTTCCCGGAAAATTGTGAAAACCTGCCGCCGATGGGAGTGGGAAAAGTGGGCGTTCAGGGGGCGGTGGGAGGACGAGGACGTTAGGTTGTCTCCGCATTGCGGTGGTTTGCGAGGATGATATTTATGACAATGATTGTTTGTCTTATTTACTTGTATTACGCACAGAAACAAAACGACGTTAATTTCGCCCATACCTCCGGAATATAGACGCGCCTAAATGTTGGTGTTTCGTTCGGGCCCCCGGTTTGAGCGTAATAAAAAAAGCCGTATACGCGTGTAGCGGATAAACGGCGTGTTTCTGTGTTGATTTAATATTGTATGTGGATCATTTGGTTGGTGTGGTTTGGATGTTGGATTGGTAGTTTCGAGATTGGAATTGCGACTTGTTGATTGGATTAGTTTTGTGATTTGATAGAAATTCTTTAATATTTTTTAAAGTTTTAGAATCTTTTCGCGAAATCGCGTATTAATGAATAAAAAAATAACACGTTACGATCTCAAATCAAATTTTTACAAATCCAACCATTCGACTTTGAAAATTTTTTAAATTCCGCATACAAAATCATGTAAACTTTCTCACAACTATACGCCCACATTAAAACAAAAAAACTTCCATCGAATTCGCAAAATATTATCGACGACATTTTCGCAAATTCCAAAATGACACACTTCACCATTCCAAAACCTTAAATCATTCAACATTTTTTTCAAATCATCCGACAAATTCCGAAAAAACAAACAAACATCGTAAATTTGCACACACATGACATCACTCTTAAATCAAAATGTACATATATTTTTTTAAATTCAGAATTCGAACATCATCATCTCCAAATATCTATTTCATACTTATATAATTTAAAAAAAAATCATCGCATATTCATATTATAGAATGAATGGTGCTAAGACAACAAGCGGACGCCAATGTGCCGCTCGAAAACCAACAGTTTGTGATTTAAAATAAGTATAGCAACCACTCGATAGATGGACTAAATGTCAAGCTGACAGATCATATTCGCGTATATATCTCAGTGTTTACGATATGTGATGATGGCATGATTACGAACCACGTGATTAAGGAAAATTAAGGAAAAAGGAAAATGTCTATTGAAGTGAAAGATTTTATTCGCGTCCATCAGTAACGTATAACCTCAAATGTCAAAGTTGCGTGAAATAAGGTGACATGTACACCAGTTAGGTGGCTGTCACTTCAATAGACATTTGATGTTTCCTTAATTTTCCTTAATCACGTGGTTCGTAATCAAGTATCGTAACCACTGAGATATATACGCGAATACGATCTGTCAGCTTGAAATTTTGTCCATCTATAGACCGGTTGCGATACTTATTTCAAATCACAAACTGTTGGTTTTCGAGCGGCGCATTGGCGTCCGCCCGTTGCCTTAGCACCGAACGAACCATACCAACATACTCTTCCGAAACTTCTTTCGGAACGATCAACAATCATCTCAAAACCGATCCCAAAAACGCCACACACCCCCCCGAACACACACACACCGCTTCCACGTACACGTTCACGGAATTAGCGTCGTCACACCCGTATTAAAACGTATAGATAATACGCGGGCGTCGGTGGCCGCATTATAAATATTGCCGCACGAGAGCGAGAGGGAACGAGAGCGCCCCGCTAATCCCCAAGTTATCATAAATTGTCACTTTATGACATCCAAAATGAGAGCAGGCCCGCAGGGGCGGCGCCCCCAGACCCGCCCGGGGGCGCACCACCCCCCATCGGCCCGTTTCGGCGTTCTTTATAATGCATACGCACTTCGGTGTGAATGTGCGTTTTGGATTTTCGGGTTGTCGCTTGTTGTCGTGGCGGGTTTTGCAATTGTGCATTTTTTTAGGGTGGTTTTTTTTTTTTTTTTAATGGATTTGGGATAGTTTGGTGAGTTTTGAATATGAATTGTATGGTTTTTATAAGCATCGTAAAGGTCGCTTAAAATTTTTTTAATCTCTTAAATTGTTATTTTTTAATAATATTTTTTTTAAATAGAAAACTATTTATTGGAAAAAAACACAATCATCAGAATTTTTATCAGTATGTAAGGATTCGTTTGAATTTTGATTAGTTTATACAGAGTATTACAAAGGTCTCCTTTAAACCTTAAAAATGTGATAGGTCATATTATTTGGAACATTCTAAACTACCTTAGCCCAAAGTATTGATATAAAAGTTTTGTTCATATCCCCTATATATAATAGCGGATTTCTGTGTGTCTGTCTGTCCGTCTGTCTGTTTGTGTATCTGTGTCGATGATGCTCGCGACTTTAAAACGACGCGTCAATCCCCTATATATATATATAATTTTTCATGCATATATGGTCTTTATGCGTATATACTTAAAGTCTACAATATCATGCTTATAAAATTGTCTCTATTGACTTATGCAATACGTCGATTATTACGCAGTGGAAAAAATATTTGAATCCCCTATACATACATGTATA
>JAOXNN020000004.1:1320852-1337566 GCA_028571205.2 Hydropsyche betteni
TGAATGAATACTATATTATATTATTAAAGTTTTTTTCAATAAATATATAAATGTATATTTGTTTATTTAAAAAAATACAGTACATATTCATATAAACTATCTATGATTTTTTTTTTGGAACGCGAACCCTAATTTTGTATGAACTTCAAACCTTGTATAACACGACGTTTTTGTGGAACCATATGACCATGTTATATTTATGAGGCCCGGGTGTATTTGAAAAATGAAAAAAATAATATAATTTATACGTCACAGTCCATGTATATTTGACCTAAACCAGCCTTATCTAACCCAAATCAACTCCCAAAAATGTGTATTTATGACTGATTCAAACACCTGGACTGTGACATTTGAAAATAATATTCATTCATTATTATTTTCACTTCTATAATATCTTCTAAATCTCTTCATTTCGCTGCTTCAAAATCATTATCATAGTCATCACTTGAAGTAATTAATCTTTTTAAATTTTATAACACTCTGTTCGATCATGGGTAGTATTTTATTTATAATTTCGTGCTCAAGGTTTTTTTTTTCTTTATTTTGTTTGACCTCGTAAGAGTGAAACCGCGTAAAAGGAGCACCTTACAAATCGGGGGATGAATGTGCATACACATATATGCAAAATCAGCATACGATTGAAAATATTGATTGAATCAAATACGGATTTTCTATAAAGGGAAAAGGGTGACGAATATGGCATTTATTAACCCGGCAACGTAACGTGATTCACGAATGAATCATTCCATATAAAAAAATTGATAAATTTCATATCTGTTCAGCGACAATGTATTTTAAAACACACAATACAACGACCAAACACTTTATAATGAAAAATTCACAGTAGATTTTTAATTGAAACCCACCGAAGCCGGCCTGCATAAATATTTAACACTTTAGCGAATGCATCTCGAGTGAATCACTCCGTGTGTCTTGTACACACCGTATGCGGAGAATTTAATCGCAAAAGACGTCACATGTTTATTTTTATTCGACTTTCCTATACGAGCGATCCGCACAATGCGAAAGCCGCAAACAATGCCAGGAGATATGAATGCATAATCGAACCGTCGACGGCTCGTAAATATCGAAACTTCGTTTATTTTTCCGTCCGTGGGCTGACTCAAAAGCCGATAACGCGAAAATATTCATATCTGACCATAGTCGGTCGGCGTTTCCGGTCTGTGCGTTTGCTGATATCCTGTGTGCGAGGATTTCGGTTTTTACAGGACTCGGGATCCTGCGAGAGAGCGAATGTCCGACCCAGATGTCGAGGTAGGCACTCGGTCATGGCCGAGTAGCAGACGGCTGTTCTCATTTTCCACTGCCTCTTTAGGCAACTAAACTAGACGTGTCCAATTCGACGACTGCTATGATTCAGCCGAATTTAAATGGTTGTCGAAAACGAGATGAAAAGAAGCGGTTCGCTTGGAAACACATGACGGATAATGTATGGAAACGGTTCCCATCTAGGGATTCTAATTTCTCGAGAAATGAGAATTCTCGATTTCATTTTCTCGAATTTCTCGAGAATTCTCGACACGCACAAAATCAAACAGGTACATATAATCGTCAATTTTCATTCACTAATAAATAAATAAACATTTTATCGTTCTAAATGATCATTGAGCTTAATCAATAAAAAAAAAATGAAAATTTCTCGAGAAATGGGAATAATCGATTTCGGCGTTTTTCTCGAAAAGATCACTATTACTATCGTTACCGACGACTACTCGATAAAGATAAAGCTTAATCTAATCGTTTTAATTTTATCGAGAACCTATTTATGAAGTGGGTCGAGATAAAATCGGTCAATTGAGATTGAACCGATGACCAGAAATAGACGTAGAGATTTTAAATTGGAAATCGTTTCCATTCGTGGAAGAGTCGCAGCAGCGGGGAAAACTGAGATGTCATCGAAATTTTCATAAATCAGAACTTGGCGATTATAAAAATACTTAGCGACCGTGACACATTTGAAAAAACTAATTCTAGACGAGTTAACATGAGATGTTCTAAATCGGGAAACGACGTACGGGGGGTTTGTGTGCAGAGCGACAAAAATTTTCGAGAAATCACCGATTCGAAAATTTCTAAAAGCAATAACAATAATCGTTAAAATTTATATGAAACGACATAGTTTTCGCGTTAATAATGTTTGTTTTGAGTTTCGAAATATAATAATTATGTGGAATCGGCAAAATGCATGCGCAGAACGTGCCGACAATGACTCACGCAGGCAAAGCAGGTTTCGGCAAATGCATTATTTCCTAATCAATACAAAGTGCGATTATTAAGGGAAAAATTCAAAACGAGAACGTGTGATTCAAAAAAATAAATGAATAGGAAGCTGCTGACTAGTGACATCCTTTCGATATGTTTTTATCGTACATTTTTTTGTACAAAAAAAATGAAATCCGACACAATCGACATAAATAATAATAATTTATTATATTATATTTTAATTATTCACGCAAATTATGTTGTGAAATTGAATCATGTGCCAGATAAGATGACAAGTAGTAGTCATATACGGCAAAAGTAATTGATTGTGCATGATGAAGATATTATTTTTATGATGATAACGTGAGAATGCTTCGAATGAAAAATATGCAAATAGAGTCCATTATGTTTCAACAAATGGATTTGGGGAAATCTTAACCATTGTGTGTAGATATAATATAAGACAAACACTTGCAAAAATATCATCAAAAGAAAAATGTATATAAATTATTCAAAGAACACATGTTCGACCATATTTTAATTCCCGAAATAAATATGAAGCACATGCATCCAAAGTAAGAGTTTTTTTATAAATAAAAGTATATAAACGGACGAAACTTTGGGACGACACGAACAAAGACGTGACTCCTACAACGCTACAATTCTAAAAAATAATAAGTGCGACACAAAACAATGAGCAATTCGCTCATCTGAATAAGATATGATTCATTACGCGGATCTCCCTACGAATTTCCACCATGACTCATGGCAATGAAAATTCGAGATATATGACTTTCGGTTATGGACAACGCTGGAACATTCGCGAAACTCGCACAGGGTCAGTGTGTTGAGTTGAAATTCATCTGACCACGTGCCCAGATGATCCATAGATCCATTACGCATTTCGAACCGTGAAATCTATTCGGTTTGCGCAAGTCATGTCGACGGTTCAACACATGTACGAGACGCAGGGGTTATCAAATCATCAATGGAATCCGAAATAACAAAGATCAATAAATGCGAAGTCCAATAATTAATTGTTGAGTAAATATCGATGATTGCTTGAACATTTTTCTATCACGAAGCTGTCAATCCGGTCAGTCATCCGCCGGCGAGACTTCGGGTCATCGACAGGCTTCGATTGATGCTCATATACGCATATTTTCGTAAAATTCATATAATAAAATATGAACCACCATCTCGAGACACATCAGTTAATCCGAAAAGAGCGTACGGAAGAAAGTAACAGATCAAAGATAACGCTTGTGAAGCTGAAGATTTCATTTTTCGCTTACGATTTTGGACGATTGTTATGCCATGGGAAAGTAAAAACGCCGAATGCCGAACAAAGGCAAAAATCAACACACGCCGCGGAGGACGACCAGTTCGATGATGCGAAAGTGAAAAAAAAAGGCAAACGTTTTTCGAACGGTCGAATGAGAATGTAGGGGCAAGCGTGCACACACATATGCGAAATCGATTCGAAATCAACCCGAAAGTTGCGAATCCGGATCGTCGGATGGGTATATTGCGATTTCTTAGGCCATCGCCGTATGTGTGTCACAATCTTGATGTAAACCGACTTTGCGATTGCGATTGCAATTGCGCATAAGCGAATCAAACATTCGAGCAATTGATGCAATTATTAATTTAGCTCTGATGGATCTTTTTTTTATTCATATTTCAATTAAATGATGTACTATTAAGTCTTGCGTATTTTTTTTTAAGAAATCATTGCTCATTTAAAAAATAGATTTTATGACTTAAATGTTAATAAGATAAATTTATAGGCGTTTTATTTGAGATGTCAAAAGTTTTTGGAGCACCTAATACACATACACATATAGAGTAGGAATTCAAATAAACAAAAATAGTGCAGCAGACGAAAATTTCATTATTGATATGATAGACGGTTTCATAAAATGAAAAGGAAAAATGGACAATTTGAAAAAATGAAAATTGCTTTTGTATAAACAAACGTATTTTTTCTTCAGAATATGTTTTAAATTTCATGATTCTATTAGATCGATGTAGAAAAACTATAATGTTTCATCCAAAAACGATAGAGGTCTTTTTCAAGAGGCGGTTCTGATACGTTAATCCACCACTGGACAAATTCATAAATAATCATCATTGAATTTAATTGTCACAATCGACTCAAACTGCAACTAGACATAGAAGTATCAGCAACTATACATAGAAATACACGCAGCCCTCGACTTTCGAATTTAACTGGTTCCTGAAAATGTGTTCGAAAGTACAGGGAAGTAAAAAAAAAATAATCAAAAATTGTACTATTTTCAACGTCTATTAAATCACCAGCTGAGTTTCCACCAAGAAGTAGTCACAATTGGCTTATAGAAGGTTTATGTTATAGGGCAATTGATTCTTTCGACGATCACAACGTATGATTAGGTATTTGTTCAAAAGTCGAGGACCGCTGCATCAGCCTATAAAATAGGTAAATCCACCACTGGACAAACCGATAAACAAACATCACGATCATTGAATTTAATCGTCACAACCGACTCAAACCGCAACCAGACACAAAAGTATCACGTATCGACATTCGTCCGCAGCACCCAACACGTTGACCCACTGAAGCTCAAGAATTTTTTCGACATACGACCTCTTTCATGCGCACGAAGGCCTAACCTGCCGCAAGTCGCCGCGGACGACACGAACGCGCTTTTTTCCCGTTCGACGGATGCACACACGTGTGCGAGCTTAACGGTGCGTGCATGTGTCAAGTTGCACGTGGTCCCGGCCGTCTAAATTCGGATATTCGCGACCCGAGGGGTAATCACCCCCGCGAAGGGTCATCGGCCCTGTTGTTCCTGTAGGTGAGGACGTTTTCGAGAAACCCGCGAAGACGTTATGGACCGGGGTTTTTGAATTCGTCAAGTGCGTTAGGGTGTTGAAGTTATATCGAAAATCGCGGTTTATAAACGCACAGTTGTAGATAAATGTAATATTATCGGATCGATATCGATATCTTCATATTACACATACGATTTTATAGAGGTAGGAGCTGGTGAAACTAGATAATATCACTTTTTGTATAAACGTGATGAAAAAAATATTTTTTTTTAAATTTAATTACAGTAGAACCACGATTATTCGGATTAAATAATTGAGGCACAGGATTTTCGAAGAATTGTAAAATATATTTAAAAAAAAATTTAATAATTCGAATAATTGAGGTTCTACTATAGTTGCAGTAGAAGGATGAATGGTAAAAAAAAAAAATCGAAACTGTCTGCAACGTGGGATGTCTGGTAACCTTAGCGATACTTTCCATTACAGAACAAAAAGGAAATTTTTATTCACTTTCGACTCGATAATTGACCTTTAAATATTTCATGGACAATAACAATTGATAAAAGGGTTAAATTTCAAACGATTATCATTTAAGTATTTTCGAATGCATAGGTATGTACGTGTCGGGTGCAAGTTCAAATCGGTTCAATGACTTCGAATTTAATGGGAAGATCATACATCAATAATTTTGTGCAACGTGCATATTAAAAAAAAATACATTAAAGTCAAAACGGACAGTTATAGTTGTACGTATGTTTAATCTGTCTGGGATAGCAATGGCCGACACGCCCTGTAGCAGCCCCTACACGCACAGCACTTTAAAAGGATCAAACAATAATCCGGATTTAAATATTTAAATGAAAATATATTCAATCCTAAATCGTAATAATTGAATTAAAAAAAAAACCATCAGATTCGATTTAGAAGTTAACTATTTTTTTCAAGATATATTTATATTTAAAAAAAAAATCGAATACAATTTTTAGATTTCAAATTAAATCATGTTACTTCATTCTATGCACAAAAATGGTAATGTTGGAAAATTTCGAGATCGAAATAAGGCGATGACCGCGAACGAAATGCGAAACGTGTATAGGTCTCTTCGAGTTGTGATTGTCGTCAAGGTGACCAAGGTCGATGTCATATCCTTAGCGGGAAACGTCGCTTAGTCATCGGCGAAGGCTGGCATGGGACAACTTCGTTCCGATATATAAATTAATCTGTGCGTTTCATGAATGTTTCAGATCTTTTGTTCCAGGACGCGACAATTCGTGTGCCGAAATTTCAAGTTAAATCAATATTGGGCCTGACATCTAGCGGCCGATTCGTAAATGTTTTCAGTCTTGAACTAACCGAAAGGAATTCGAAAATTTGAAATGTATGATTTTCATAAAACGATTTTGTAAATTTATATATTTTACAACGGAAACAAAATGTTTGGTCAGTATTATTTCGATTGGGTGGCCAGTATTATTCCGATTGGATGGTCAGTATGAATATTGTAATAGTAATGTTGGTTAATCTAATTTTAGCTAGTTAAGTACAGGAGACAGGAAAATATTTGCTAGCGAATTTATATATTGGCGAAATTAAACCGCTTTGTTATTTAGCAAAGTACCAATAAAACGTTCTATATCAAAATATTGTGACAAAACTTCTCAATAACGCAAAAAGTTGTTGCTTGTTTATGTTATCAAAAATATTGACAATAAATACTGATTGTTTATTGTCAGCATAAATACAGACCATTTAATAAAAACATTTAAACTGACTATGAGCTAATAAAAATGCAGATCAAAAATATAAAGCCTTTTCAATGTAAATATAATTGTTTACCTTTTCTAATAAGCAAACTGGTAACTCTTCGCAAAGCTTCTCTTGGAGATTTATGGAAGAATTTTGGGGTGAGATTCGGTGGTAAAGTTAGGGGTTTTCTCGAGCTATCCCATGGACCAGCGTGCGGATTGGCAGAAGCTGATAATGGTAACCTTTCCAAATGTTCAATAGATGCTGGCCTGTATAAAATAATAAGAGTTGGTAAAATAAATATGGATCTTCAAACCAGGGAAATGTTTAAGCGCAAACCTGTGTCTTTGTTTTGGATACCATCCCCTAGCAGGACCGCCGGCAAGTCTCAAAAGTTCTGCTCCAGCTATTGCTCTTTCCATAGAGCCAGTTGTAGATCCTCTGCCGTATCCACCAACTGTAGAGCTTCCACCTAAAAATACAAAATAGGTTTATTTACTAATTTGAGCCAGCGATGAAAATTTTTAACACAAATTCATCGAACATACTCATGGTTTGAATGGAATTCATTGTGCTGCTAATACGGGGGCCATCAGTTGTTCTGCGGTGAGGGGTTCTCGGTACGTCTACACCGCGACCGAAAACTGGAGTTTCTGGTAAACTAGCTGAAGTTTGTAAACCGCTTCCTCCAGAACCGTCTTCTCTTCCACCTCTTTGTCTTTGAAAAGTTCTTCGTCTGCCGCTTATAACACCAATATCTATAAAGTATTTATGAAACCTTTTAGTAATTACTTATTGAAAATAGAAAAACAATTTATGTTTTTTTATCAGTAATTCTATTTGGCGTTTCATTTACTTTTCATAAATATTACCTGATGGAAGTGTTCTTCTATCTGCAGACAAACTTTTGTTTGAATTATTGTTTCGACGATTTTTACAAAAACTGGTGTCCATCGATCTTGTTTTCAAGCTATTGGTAGTAAGTTCTCTATGTGGAGGTATTGCAGGTCCTTCTAAAGATCTGAAATTCAGAGAAATTTTAGATTAAAAAGTTATTCTATAGTATGAAATAAGTAATGTAAAAGATTCAGCAAAATAACTGATATCTGCAAAAATATTACCTCAAATACATATCAGATTTGTGAGATGGAAGAACATCTTTGGATTTGGCAGATTTGGCTATATGTATTTTTTCTAATGGTTGCAATATTTCTGAATATTCATCGTCGTCCTCTTGAACTGGTGACGGTGGTAAAGGAGGGAACTGCGGAGAGCCTGGAGAATTCGGTAACGGTCCAAAGTCATGCAAATGAGGTTTGAAAGCGTGTTCTACAATTTGTACATGAACTGCAAAGTCTCCTCCGCTGGATCCAGTAGAATCTGATGATGACATTTGCCGATTTAGAGCTACTGGCATATCTTTTGAACTCAACGATTTATGGATACCGTTCCGTTTGCTGGATTTGTCGCGATGATAATCTAGTAATCGTTTGTTTGGAATCTCGTTATGGCTAGATGATTTTTGGATTTCGTTTCGTTTGTGCCTTTCACCAGAATTAAACGTCACATTACTAACTGGCGGTACTTCTAATTGATTAGTACAATATTCATCTTTATGAATATCCCAATCTTTGGGTAAATATTGATTATATTGCTGATCTCTACCTTGACTTAATAAAGCACTAATATTGTTTTCAATTTTTTTCAAAGGAGAATTATCTTCACTTGACTGACTAGGACTTTCAAAATCTTCTTCTTCTTCAACTGTAGTAGTGAGTATTTGTCTAGCAGCTTGTGCGTCGGTTTCTGCATTTAGCGTAGGTAATGATACAACTCGAACTACAGAAGGTGGAATGATTTCTAAATCATTAGAAGTTTCATCGAATTGTGGACCGCATATTGCTGTTTCTACTCCCTCTTTCATTAATGATTGAATATTATCAAATGTACAAGAGTATTTCTTAAAATCAGTGAAACGATTTTGAGGCGACAGTTTGTTGGGAACAGGGTTTTTATTCATATTACAGATATTAATTTCAAGTTTCTTGTCATCCAATTTTTTGTTTCTGGGACTTCCGTTGAAAAAATCTTTGGCGTAGTATTTATCCTGACTGTTATTTAAATCTAAACTTAATCTTGATTTAGGAGATGACAGTTCTTTTTTTATACTGTTAGATTGTGGAAAACATAAATCTATACTAAATCGAGAATTGGGAGTATTCAGTTCTCTGCTAAATCTTGAATTGAAATCAATACTGTAACGTGAATGTGGGATACTGAGATCAGAGCTCAATCTAGAATTCAATGAAGAAACTGAATTATGAGAGCCCGATGTAGAAATTCCACTAATAGACAAACTAGATCCGTCAATTGATTGATCTCGGTCTATTATTTTAAGAGATGAGTCGTTTTCATTACGGCGAGAACTTTGCGAATTATTTTTATGAGACTTCTTATCGAAACTTGGTATATTTTTTCGGTCTTTCTTTCCTCGACGAATGATATACGTTCCTGTTGCATTCACTTCAGTTATGTCTTCCGGTATAGGTAAGTGATCGGAATTTGTATCAGAGAAGGGGCTAGCAATTTCATCTTCTGTCGAACATTGCATTGGCGGAGGTGGCCAGTATTCGCCTTGATTTTCAGAGATCCATTCTTCTACTCTTTGAGGTATAGAATTTGTACTTGAATTTGATTGGTCCCCAGACTTTCTTCTTCTTCTTCCGACAACCTGCAAAATTGTATTTATTTAAAAAATGCGGGCATACAACTGATACAATTTAATTCTTGTGTGGAATATTAAATACCTTAGTGCTTCCCGGTGTTAATAATGGATCATCTCCATCGAGAGGCACTTCCCATGCTATGGAACTGCGTTTCGATGGAGTAAGAGCAAGCGGAGGAGGTGGAGGAAAAGATTCTTCCAAAGAATCATCTGAGAAGTGATCTTCATCAACTAGTATTTCACTCACTTGATTTTTAACCGGTGAAGCGGATGCATTATCAGTTGCTCGTCGACAAACTTCTCTATGCCGTTCGATTGAACCTGCTAGTGTTCGGGGAGGTACTTTGTTTGTAGGAGAGAGCATTTCGCCATCTGAACTATTTTCCTTTTTTGCACTTAGTTTTGCATCTGTTGATGATCTAGCAGTATATGAAGTAGATAAAGGCGAACCTTTTGGAAGCCCGTATGTTGGAGAGTTTAATTGCTTAGTATATGGCACATTTGCCCCAGGATATATAGTTACAGGATGTTCATTATAAGGCATATTTCCTAATACAAAATCATTTTCAATACTAAAACTAGTAGTTAATGGAAACGGCTTTTTGGGCAACTCAATGAGAGGAGATTTTTTAGACGGTGTTAAATTGTTAGTTTTAGTATTAAGATCTTCTTTTTTCTGACGTGGCGGTAGCCAAGACTGAGGAGTAGAATTAACGGGCTGGTGCGACCCATGTTGGAGAGAAGAAAATTTACACTGTACATGACTAGCAGAATTACCAACTATTTCCGCCTCTTTTTCCCAGCCATAAGGTCTTTGATGTCTAGTTTTGGGCTGCAATAAAATAGATTAAATTAGAAAAACTTTCACATAAACGTTAAATGCTATTTTAAAGAAAAATAATTAAAACGAACTAGAGTAGTCTGAGTAGAGGAATGAGTTCCTTTTTCACTTTGTATACTAAATTCTTCTTGAAAATTTCTTAGAGGCCCTTCAGGTTCATTTGTGATAATCTTTTTGGATGTATTGGATGGAGATACTCTGTAATAAAATTAAAAAAAATAACTATTTATTTCTTGAAAAAAAAAAAAATCAACGCTGAGAAAAATGTATACTTTGGCAACAATGTGCAAATGATTCTTTCGGCTTCTGACGGAGGAGGTGGAGAAAGAGACTCATCATTGGTTTCCAATTCTAAAGATGTCGTTTTAGATACAGATACAGATACATTCGACGATGGAGATATATTATTAGTTTGATTTTCTGACGCTACAATTGGTTCTCCTTTTTCTTCTGTTGGACGGAAACTTAAAGCAAATTTTGTTCTGAAACAAAAATTACCATTATAAACAAGACAAAATTTATTATGAGACTTAAAAAATCAATACCGTCTGCCGTTCATGCTCATGTATCCATCGTCCTCTGATTGATGCCCACCCAACGAAGGGCTGTCGTCATCTGGTGTGACAGCAGCCGTGGTTACACCTCCAATTGCTCCACTGTTGGGTACATCAACCACGACTCCTCCTCCAATGCTAACTCTATCGCCTTCTTCAAACTCACTCAAAACACTATCTAACAATTCCAAAGACCTCTGCACCTCGTCTCCACTCCTGGAAATAAAAATGAAAAAACAATGAGATGCAAATTCGGACAAAAATTATTATTCACATTTGAATTGCAAATGAAACTTGCTCTGGTCCTGTATTTCTTCCCCTGTGCAGCATCCCAGCACTTGCCATGTCACTCTTTCCACCTGCAAAATCAAAGTAAAAAAATTTGGATTTACGTAATTATTATAATTTTACGTGTTGTGTTAATATATACGAAAGAATCACTGTAATGAAAGCGAAAACAATCGATTTTGTAGGTTATGAAGTGGGGAATAGGTAGGCGCGTTGCAATAAAAATGTCATAATGAATCAAAAAAGCAATAACATAGCCTTATATTTTGGGCCATAATTAATAGGCATTTGTTTTCCCACAAGTGTTGGCGGATTAGGGTGGCAATTAGGAAAATGATTAATTTCGGTACGAAAACGGAAAAAAACTTATTTCAACAATCGCGCGGCACGACACAAAAGCGAATCAAAGACACCGGAATGCGACCATGAAATCAAAACGTTTAATTCAAAGAATACAGTGGCGGATTTAACAAAGAAACCCCAGCATTTTTTGATGAACTATTATAGTTTTACTATATCAATGCAATAGACATTATGAAAATTGAATCATTTTTTGAAGGAAAAAAGCCGTTTTTTTGTTTTATTTCTCTAAAATTTCTGATTAGTCCTTTACTTTATAAAATCGATATCAATAATAAACTGTGCGCATTGTTTGTGAATTGTTACGTTTGCGTACAATGTACAGTGAAATAGTGCTTTGTTTCTGTTTTTTGATCAAAATTTGAACTTTTTCATTTTCATTGTCTTCGATTCCACACTTATTCATGATCTTGGAAATGTCAATGGTTAAGTCAGGATAGATTTATATTTTTTTTAGCTTTATGCTTTAATTATAAAAAAATATTATCTATAAGACTAAAGTTTAAAAAATTAGAAAATAAAGCAATGAAAAAAAGTACAAACTTAAGACATCGAAGTTGTTTAGTTTGGAAAAACATCAAAAAACCATCTTCCCACAATATCCACAAAACTTTTTTTGTTGTACACAAACGTAACAATTTCGCAAACGACGCGTAACATACACGTGCATACACTCAAAATTTTTGACGCTTCGAGCCCTTAGCATATTACAAATTGGCCCACTGTAAAAAATCACCACGAACAACTACAAAAAACAAACGCAACTCAACAAATTCAATCAAAAGGGATCGTTTCATCCAAAATTAACACATTAACCGACCGTCACGCGAGCGTCAACACACAAAGCGCAGGACGAGGGGGCGAGTCGACGACGTCCCATTGTACCCCACAATCAAACGAACGAATAACGAACGTTTGGCTTACGAAATTACAGGAGTGTTACCTGTAAGTGAGCTGCTGGTGATGGCGGCCGCCCCTGTGGCGACTCATCTCAGTACATGGAGGCGGTTTGCGTCCGCCGAGAGGGAAAGTCGCAGCCCCCGACGGTCAACCACCTGTAACCGGATAAAACGACAATGTATATTCGGCTGAATACCGCAAAATGTGTCATGTTGTCGTAAATTTGAACCACCCCTTTCGGGTGGATGGAAGGTCGCGGTGGGCAAAAGTGCTGTGATTGTCCATAATCGATGGTGAATCTAATGTGGGGGTGATAGGGATGATGGTCGAGATTTTTTTTAAACAGATCAAACGCCTTATTATCGAGGAAAAAAGTGTGTATTAAAAATTATAAGTGGGCCCCAACCCTAGTATTTTTTTTTTCAAGAAAAATTACAAAATCGAGAATTTTCACTATTCGAGAAATTTTATTATTAAACATTAAATTTATACAAATATTAAAGATTTAGAATTACAGTTTTTTATGAGAGTTGAAAATATGCGTATAAAAGCGTTAAATTCCGTACTTTTAAAATTTTTTCTCAAGATATAGCAATTAAATTATTTTTTTATTGTACAGATGAGTAAGAAGCATTGATTTGTGACCATTTTTTTTTTAAACTGCACACATGCACATATTTTATATATCAACATTTTTCAAGAATTCTCAAATAATAATAATAATTCTCGAGAATAATCGAGAATTCTCATTTCTCGAGAAACAAAAAACTTAACACCCACCTCACCCTATCAATTTAACAGACCCGCTCCTGTCATATGGCACTCTTTCCGATTTGTTACAATTTAAAAGAACTTTTTTTGGATAAAATACATATAATTCGATCACGGTTGGTCACAGTTACATAAAAAGATATTTTTATGTTCATGTTATTGTTTCAGATGGTGAATACGTTCAATAAAACGTGGATTGGGTATACAATGCGTGCGCGAATTTATGATCGATCTCAGCCGGGCGGCGGGGGATTGGCTAAAATAATTAAGCAAAATGGAAGGAGACCGAGTTTCGTGGAAAAGTTAAGGATCGATGATGAAAATGCCCTCAGGTCATAATTAAACTTGTTACGCGTAGTTTGGATAATTATTTATTGAAGAACGGTTATAACGCGGGGTGAATTTCGGAAAATTTCTTAGGCGAGCGGTTGCAAAATAAACAAAACAAGAAATGTTGCGAAATTTCGAAATACATACATGTGTATCGATGTTGTCGAATTCCGTTATGGAATTAATTCTGTTTGTACATGCACAAGGACGAGCAGTAAATTACTTAATGTATATGCATTAAACATAAAGATGTCTGAAAAGTTTGGACGGGTTTGCTATTGAATGTAAATCGTTAAATTGTTTCAAGTTCAACTTTGTAAGGAGTGAGTGAATTTCTTAGCGATCTGGAAATCTATTGAATATGAAATTCAATTTCATGCTGCAGTATTCATTCGTTTCCGATTTATGAAAAATTATGCAACGAAATTCATTCGAACGCACATAAAAATAGTTTTACAACGAATGTTCTCCCGTACACAAACAAACGCTACCCCACAATCTTCCCATACGATATTATGTTTCAATTTGCAAACAGAACGAAATATCCGCAAATATCAAATATCAAACACTACGAATCCGTCGCTTCCGATAAAAAAAAACATGTTATTCAGAACACGATCGTTCCCATAAACAAAACCTGCCCCCAGCACTGTCCACATGCGAAAAAGCGATCACCGAGACAATGAAAAACTCAAAAATCAAACGCGAAAGTGCACGTGACCGTAGCGCCTTTGATTTATCTCGGAGCGTATGTACGTCACGCAGGGTACGAAAACCCATAAGGGGTGGGACCGGCAAGGGGTAGGAATGTATGGGGCGGTCGAGCGTGTGCACCACCCCCTTTCCCAACGAGCTGGCGGCGATTCAATGGGGAGGAAGGCTGTACGAAGGCTGGTGTGGGTACGGCTGGCTGACTGGCTGGCTGGCTGGCTGGCTGCAGACGTGTGGGTTCAACGACACCCGGGACTCCTTAAGCCTCTGGTATTTTGCCAGAAATGAAAATATTCTCCAAGACTTTGATTCTGGACCGTGCACGTACTCGAGACGAGAGAAAGGGCCTTCGTGGGCGCACGCAGTCGCACAAAGCAAGGCCGCGGCCATTATCTTAATGTACGGCTCGAGATGAACTTTTCCCCGTCCACTGACTGTGCCATACATAATAATAATAAGGCGTCGGCTTATTTTCGTCGGCTTCGAGGTCAAGTATGCTGCAGCAAAACAGCACACTCAATCGGGATAAAAGGAAGAGTGGAAGTTCGCTAAATCAACACGTCGAAACGAATTCGCGATATCGCTCGAGATGGATATGAAACTCGAAAATAACTTTTTAAAAAGTTCTCAAATATATTATGTTTCAACAATGATTTTCTAACGCAAATAAGCGAATTCGTTGGCTCGATTTATGTGCGCTTAAACTTTCGGCTATACGCATTAATATCGCGAGGTTCGCAAGTATAGGTACAACAATAGGAAATGCGAATTTCTGGAATCTGGAGTGATTTGTTTGAGAATTATTTCCGCGCGGGGCATTGTAATCGAATCAGGCCACAACTCGGAAGAGGAAACTTTTTTAATTAAAGGTTTCAGGTATGAGTTATATTTAAGAGGTCGGTCAAATTCCGGGAAGATTGTTGTATTGGAAAGTGCTCGTTTCTGTTCCACTTTTAATTGTAAGTAGAAGCCAAGACGACATAAAGCACAGAACGACAAATTAGACCAAAACTCTATCCGACGAACCGTGTTGAATTAATTTCGCATTAAAATTTAACGCTTCAACTACCAATCGTGAAAAGATCCATCAATAATACAGATAAATACGATCCGATGCCGGAATCGGGAAGAGTTTCAATTATTGAAATGTACAAAAACGAAATTGAACTTGTGCATATTTTATCACTAATACGAGCGACACATAAAAACGGGAATTGTAACACTACATTTTACGATTTAAGAAACAGAAATCCAAATTGACATTTTTTGAAATTTATGTCAATTGCATTATCTTTGAAGAGTAACATTCTTTCAGTTTGCTATTGAGATTCTTCATTGTTTGTTGTAATATCTTAACTGGGATACTAAGATAACGCCATAGGGATATCATACTATCCAATGTGATGGTATAATGTACAATTTCTTCACAATTAGTAATCGAGTTTTACTTTTTTACGAATGAAGAACGGTTCATTCACTAGCCCCTAAGAACACCGGATTTGTCAATTTGTGATATTTTTTTATGATACTATCTATATAGTTGTTCGGTTTTCAGTTAGCGTTTCAAGAGTTTCTGTTTTTCTGTGTCACTCAGTATAATAGTATTAACTAAGAACTCATTCAACCCTTTTCCCATTCAGAGATGAAGCAATCAACTCCACGCACCTAAAACCCAAACAATTAGCAAGCGGAAAAGAAAAACACACGTACCTCGGACCCTTTTAGTGCCATCTACATCACAAGATTACAAGCGCACCCCTACGAGCGAACCAGATAATTAAAAAGACCAATTTTTCCCGCTGCAATTGCAGCTCACGAGACTCCCGAGAATTTATCGAGACACTGTCGCCGAAAGCGGTTAACGAGAATGAAATTATGCGATCGTCTCGCAGATATTGCCGACGGTCAGACCGGGGGGGGGTTGGTCGCCGCCACTTATTAGATTTATCTGCGAAAGTCGCAGGCGAGGGTGCCGGCTCCTCGTTTTATTGTCTTTTAACGGCCGACGTTTTCGTCTTTGATGGTTTACGACGGTGCGTGAGCGTTGAGCGAGCTGGTACCAGACGATGGTGTTCCTCTGGGTGGGGAAGTAGCCGAACCGGGGGGGTTGGGAGGGACGCAAATTAAACGCGGCGGATGATCGCTGGTAAATGTACTATGAGACGATTAACTTGCGAATGGTATTGTGCTCTCGGTGCTAGCGTTTCATTTTGTTTGGATTGAATGAAAAACTTTGCGAGGAATGCGGGGGAGGTGTGCGTTGAATGATGAGCGGAGACGTAGGGGCGTGCCGTACTCTAAATTTCATATCAAGAATATTTTATTATAGTAAATAGGCTCAATGTTAATAACATCGGCTGTGGGTTTGTTAAGAAACGGAAATCGATAAAATGTGAAAACCCGATTGTGTGAACCCGAAATGTGTACCCGATTTGAATATTTAAT
>JAOXNN020000004.1:1341657-1372036 GCA_028571205.2 Hydropsyche betteni
CAAATGAACTATTTTGATTTTATTAATTAAATATTAAATATTCAAATCAGGTACACATTTCGGGTTCACACAATCGGTTTTTTTACATTTTATCGTTTTCCGTTTCTCAACAAATCCACAGCCGATGTTATTAACATCGGGCCTATATACTAGTATATTATAATAACAGATTTCGCTAACACGAAAAACTCATCCTTAGTTATTTTCTCTTCAGCGACAGTTTAACGGTACGCGAAGAAACGGCCGCTTAAGACGCCGATATTTACAAGCTAAAAATGTGCACCTAAAATGTACCTAAAATTTTTAGATTCTATCGCTTAGTACTCGAAACTTATAAGACGCAATAATATATAATATTTCATTGCAAATTTTAAATTCAATCCACTAAGTTTAGTAGATCCCAACCTGTGGTACGCGTATCATTTGGTTATTGAAGGAAACATTGAAAATTTTTGGACATGCAACCCGACTATAAAGCAACAATAACAATAATTCATTCCCAAAATTTACAAACGCAATTTGAAGAATCTATACGTAATCGAGCTGACTTAACAAGCGAGTAATATTCTCGCACAGTGGCTCATCAACCGTGTAATTCGCCATTCACGCTTGCATGTAATAACAACAATGCAGCGTCAATTAGTCGGATGTTGTGCTCAAGAGGTCAATTGTGTGGCCACAAATCGGTTATAAGTTCGACGTTTATTCGATTAAACTCCAATAAAACGCCTGGCCGTTAAGAAGTTAATTAAGATGACCCTTTCTTTGACTGGCTTCGTGACAAATTTTACAATATTGCACGGTGATTGTAAATTGCAGTTAGTGTAATATGATTTTTCGGTAAAGCAAAGATGAAATTTTTAATCATTTGTTCATAGTTAGTTGATTATGACTGTTGTGTCATTGAAAAATAATTGGGATTTCGAAGTCTAAACTTTCGTTTTGATATATTATTAAATTTTATTTGAAAATCTGTAAATTTTCAATGATTTAGGGTTGATTATGGTTTAATTTTATTATTCTTCTTTATAACACCCGTTATATAATAGTTAAAACAAATGTGTTGTTTTCATTATAAAACATTCAAATGATTATTTTCAGCCTTTTGGTTTTTCATACTTTAAAATTGTGGAATAAATAAAAATCTAGAGCGACGAAAACATTGCTATGACTCTGATTAAATGTACTATTTTTTATCTATAATATAACAGGATTACACGATAAAAATAATAATATTCGTAATATCAATTCGATACAATCCAAAAAGGTGGTTATTTTTGGTATTGAAATTTAAAACTTTTTTTTTCTCGTAAAATATTATTATTTTATTTCTAGTATAAATGGAAAAAAATCCGATATTAAAAAGAACAATCTTTGAATCCCAAACAAAAATTCAATTGCAATAAAAAAAAATAGAACGAAAATATCGAGATTATGATATATACCAATCAAAGAATTTCTAAATCAAATTCTCTTCCAGGATCATGAAATCAAAAGATGCAAATTCTAGAATCGCATCATCCTGCAATAAACATACATAACAAAAACGGTACATCCGAACAACCTCACACTAAAACCATCTTTCCTTTTTCCCACCTCTCTCATTAATTCACTTAAATAGAATAACGAGTTTTGACGCTCAGAAAAATAACAAGGAGAATGGGCTCGGCCACGTAGCATGGGTAGTGGCCAGGTGAAACTGGGTTTGTGGGTCGTAAAGCCGCTACCTACCCCACTCCGGGGGGAGTTGGGTGGGTCGCCCGCATCCCGTCCGTCCGTGTGTGTGTGTGTGCATGTGTTATATTATGCAAGGGATTTGGAAGTTCGTGCTGAACCAGTGGCGGCAAGCTCGGATTCGAAATGGTTTTTGTCTGTCTCCTTTTTTGTTGAATGCTTTATGCGGATGTGAATTGAATTTTTCCGATTTTGAATAATGTGTTTTTTTTTTTTTTTCGAGAAAAGTATAATCAAATAATTATAATATTGTTACGTATCAAAGGACGAAAATTTTCTCGGTCAAAAGCATAAAAAAAATAGTTTGCGTTTTTAACATTTTGCGTTTCGTTCGAGTTGTGTGATGATTTGTCGAACTTAAAAATGAAAACGTATTCAATGTTTAAAATATTTAAGAATTTCTGTAATGAATAAAACATATTTCCATACCATTGTTATTAGATAAAGTTCTTTCCAATCTATCTCACTCTTATTTACTTTAAATAATTCTTATTCAATTAGTACCGCTTTTTTAATTTCATTCGACCATCGTCCACTGAGTCTTTTCTGTTTGCTTTCAAATCCTTCAAGTACCATTCTATTACAATACTTATATATCTATCTTACATCTATATAATCAGCCCACTACTATTCAAATCTTTTTACTCTTTCTGCAATATCGTACATTTTAGTGACAATCTCCACTCATCTAAACCAACCTAACCTGAATTAACTCGGTTAATTAACTCAACTTCAACTAATATTATATTATAAAGATCTAATTATAATAATAAAATTAAAAAAAAAACAATATTCGCCTTCAATGATTTGAAAACTTATTTTAATTTAAATCCAATAGTTGTCTATCCATATTTCAAATTGAGTTCGGTAGACGTATTGGGGACGCTTCAGTATCGAGTGCTGAAATAACGTTGCAGTCGGTGTTGCGTTATAATTCGAGATGGTGCACTAGAGAATGATCTAGTGTTTTTTTTCAGGGGTGCAATTATTTGTTTTCAATAAAGGTGGAACGTAGTTTTGAGAGGGTGATGGCGTGGAGGGTTTTTTCGCGATACATTTTCTCTTTTAATTAAGGATGATGTGTGGTAACTATAGAATTTTCATAATACGTAAAGTTTACCAGAATATTTTACTGAAACTGAATCATAAATAAATGGATTTAATTATTAATTTGAAATAATTTGACGAGGAGTGATTGAGTTATCAACTTTTCAAAATTAACTCTTGTTCGTTTGAGTCTAAAATTTTGATGATATAATATTGATGCACCATTGCA
Source organism: Hydropsyche betteni (assembly GCA_028571205.2). NCBI lineage: Eukaryota > Metazoa > Arthropoda > Insecta > Trichoptera > Hydropsychidae > Hydropsyche > Hydropsyche betteni. The sequence goes on from JAOXNN020000004.1 coordinate 1,344,668, forward strand.
CGTATATAAATAAAATTCAATATCATTCAATAGTCAATCGATCACACCATAGAAGGAAAAGTGCATTTTCTTAATAATAAAAGATCGCTTTATTCACTTAAACGCCATGTTTAGTTATCAATTTTCACCGACGATTGAAAAACTCTTCAGAGATTTTGCCTTTAATTCGACATTGAATGACATTTTCTAAAGACCACTCGCCAAGAGTACCGTCTGAGATAAATACAAGTTATTTTTGAACATGTCAATTTCCGCTCGAAAACTGCACATGTTTTTTTAACAACAAATGGCTTTTTCAAAAGAAGACCAATACCGTGGTTGGCATTTACGTCATTCGCAATGACCATCGCAAATACACTTACATTTTATACGGCCACGTATCAATTCTTACGTAACGTTAATTGAAAAGTATTTTTAGATAATTTTTTTATAAAAATGACGAACTTTTATGCACACAGTCACCATTATTTATGCTCATATTGATTCAATTATACATATTTTTGTATTTGAAACTATATTTTCGAATGGATGTGATAAATTTTAAAGAAAATAAGATGAAAATAGACGAAGTTTGTTTAGTAAAGAATAATTTCGGCTCGACGACGTGCATAATAAATATAAAAATCTTTAAAAATTTTAAATATGTAAATATTTGTATTAGCTGGAGAAAAAAAAGTATATAAATCGATATATGAAACGTATTCTAAAGTTATTAAAGTAAAGTAAAAAAAACCGGACTTTTCTGATTATAAACTTTGATTAAATCAATCATTGGTAGAATAGTTTTTTTATTTGAATAATATAAATTTAAAAATTGAAAGTTTTTAAAAAATGTATTTTTTTTAAACTCGAGATGATCAACCTAATAATCGAATACGGTCTGGAGGAAGTCGCGGAAAAGTTTGTTTCGCGTGGAAATCTTCAATTTCTTTCGGTGCGAGTAAGTGAAAATCTTGTTGTTTTCATCGCCGAAAAACTTTTCAGCGTGTAAAAGTGTACAGGATGTCTGAAAGTTTATTTTCGTCCGCACAGTTCAGCGGATAGTCATTGACCAAATTTTTTTGTCGATGATCGATGATCGAGAAGAAACTTTTCAATATTTGCCAACGAACAAAAGGAAAATTCTCATAAATCAAATTGTGTTTTGTGTGTATGTTTGTACGTGTTGAAACATTTACATGATAATGTTTGCTTGACCTCAAAAGTAGCCATGTAAAGTGGAAAGAAGTCTAATATGATTAGTGTTTAATAAATACACGATATAATGTATGATATTACGCAGAACATTTTTTACATTTTCGTATTAAATTCATATATTATAATATATGCAATTATCAATACCAAAAATATTTGAAAAATCATATTATGAATATGAAATATATACATAACTGATTATTTTTTTTCAGTGTTTTTTCAGGGTGAAACTTCCGTCCAAATATACTGATAGAACCTATTTTTAAATTTTATATGGTCACCATAAAATTTTTACAAAATTTTTTACTCGGTAAACCTTTGGAACGTATCCCCATGTAAAAAGAGACTTGGGTATACAGTAAAAATGTTAACACACGAAATACAAGGAGAATGAATATTTAAAAAAAAATCAAGAAATCCAAGAGCGAGGCTTTATAATGAGCATAAGTGTAACCGTATATTGTGAACCAAGGCAGCGAATAGAAATGCAATAACTTTAGTATACATCTCCATGACATAACCATAGCTAGGGATGAGGGGCAAGGTGGCCTGGCTCCCTTCTGAATTTCAAAAATAATGACAAATTATACTAAAATTATGTTGAAATATAATATTCAATCGTAATATATCTATATCAATTCTTTCCACACATTTTACTTCGATTAAAAAAAAACGGCACATTTTAACTGCTTAGAATCGCTTATATATAAAAGGTGTTTTTTTTCGAGGTATAGAACTTTAAATTGGCATTACTTTTCAAGATGGCGACCGATTTGACAGCTGTCAAGTGATATATACAAAGTTGTGTTAGTGAAAAAAATCCTGGTAACACACGAGATTCGCTTACATTTACGTTCACTACGAAATTTCACATTCCATACAACCTCGAAGCAACGATTTCCGAAAATCACCACACGGAAAAAACCCAAAAAAAAAATCATCGCGCACGTCTCCCCCCCGCCATCATTTTTTCCATTAAACAGTCTTAAGCGGCGTTATTTTTCTCCGGAAATTTTCCATCTGCCGGCGGTGAGCCGCGGCATTTATCAAGCTCGAAAGTCGGACGGCGGCGGCGCGAAAGCTTCGGCTTTTTCCCGAAAATTGTTCCGGCTGTGTGCTTTGCAAGTTAGCGGCCCCGCGATCTTGTTAAGTCACCTTTGGGCGTAGCTTGTTTGCACGGGGTGGTCGCCATGTTTGCGGAAGGCGCCATATCGCGAGATTTGTCTGTCTTCGGACGCCTGCGAGACTTCATAATGCCGAAATCATACAAGCCGCGTTGGAAGTGTGTGCGAAAGATGAAGAAAAAATTGTATGTATATGGATATTTTTAAAGTAGTGGTTTGTATCAGTGAACGATGATAAGCGACGTGTGGCACGGGCGGTGGATGGATGTGGTTTGTGTTTGATCTGGCACTGAGGAAGTTTGGAAAGGTATGAGTGTCAGTGTTCGTGAAGTGTTTTTATTATGATGAGAAGGAATATTTAATATACAGTGAATGAATGTGCCATGATTATTATGTTACTAGCATATAGGCCCGATATATTTAAAATAAAAATTAAATATATCTATGCAAAAATATTTTATAACTGTGTCGTTGCGAAATGCCGTCGACGCCCAACAAATATTTTGTTCATCATCTCCAGAATATAAATTTGTTTGACGATTATACCCGATTTGAATAAAAACGTGTCAATATATTTTTTTTAATAATCCGAAAAAACAATCGTATCGACGGGTCGATCATTTTAAAGTCGCGAGCGTCATCGAACAGACACACACATATACACACACAGAAATCCGCTATTATATATAGGGGATTAGAATACAAAATAACGACAAACGAGAGTTCAATATTAAAAAATTACCCTAGTTTCACTCTACATACAAGTAGATCATTGATCAAAATAAAATTAATATTCATATCAATGAAATAACAAAATAGAATCCATATTGCATCAAACGTTACAACATTGACATCATTACCGATGAGCGTCACCACAAACATACCAACATAATAAACAAAACACACTAATTATAAAACCATATTAAATCGGAATCAAAAAAATTAACCCAACGCATCAATCGCGCCCGACAACGATTACCCCAATTAAACCGAACTACCAAACACTTTTACTGCATTAAACGGTCCATTTTCATAATGGACACGCACACCGCCATACCTGCGTCACAGTAATCGATGATTATGTTTACTAGAGGACCTCGTTTCGGAAATAAAAAGTTAACGGCGCCATCGTTGCCCCGCTTTAATTGGCAGATAAATTTTTTCAGGCTGGCAACATCGGGCGCGCGCGAAAAGACCGTTAATACTTTATTGCGCCATAAGGATTCATTTTATAATGGTGCAATAAACGTACTATGCGAGATTGCCTGCCCCTCGATTGATCCTCTTATTATATTCGGATAGTGTTTGTGAGCCCGTTTGAATGCTTGTTTATTGTGGTTTTGGTTTTTTTTGAACGTTGAAGATGAGTGGTGGAGTTGTTTAGTTTGCGTATGATGGAAAATGGTTATGTGTCGTATGTTAATGATATAGTGGAATGACACTTATTGTTTGTTTGTAGTGTTTTTTTGGACTACTTTGCTTTCGTATCTCTTCCTTTTCATGATCATGGAAATTTCATTGGTTTGGTTAAGTTGGTTTTAGTTTTTCTTTAGTTTTAAGCTCTGGTTGTTGTCTATTTGGCTTAGTTTTCGTTAGGTGGAAAACAAGGCAATAAAAAAAGTAGTTCGAATTTCGAATGATGAATACATTTAGTTTTTAAAAATATCAAAAAAGAACCATCCACCATATTGTTTGTATAGTACGCGAACTAATCAATCTTGCAATCAATATGTTAATATCCCCTATATATAATCGTGGATTTCTGTGTGTGTGTTTGTCTGTTCTAATAACGCTCGCGATTTTTTATAGTATTGATATTCTAATATGGTTTTTATGCGTATACAGCTAACGCTTATAATATGATGCATATTGCCTACTAACTACTGGCTTTGCTAATATATCACAAATAAATAAAAAATGAACTATTTTGATTTTATTATTTAAATATTAAACATTCAAATTGGGTATACATTTCGGGTTCACACAATCGGGTTGTCACATTTTATCGTTTTTCGTTTTTTAAAAAATCCACAGCCGATGTTATTAACATCGGCCTTATTTACTAGTATTATATATTACACGAGTATCATATGAGGAAGCCTTTTAAAATTGAAAGTACGAAACCTTTGAATCTTTTTAAAACTAAACGTCTACATTATTCGAAATTTGCATTTCTTTTTCATTGCCTTCCATTCCATTTTGTGAAAAGGAGAGGATTTGGAACCGAAAATTATGAAAAGAAGTCCAAATTTTGATTACAAACATCAATAAAGTACCATCCCACTATCTTTTTCGTATACGACGCATAACTTTTCGTGTCACACACAAATTAAATAATTTTGTAGTTTGATTAAAAACTTTGTCAAATGGTTTTAGCATTTGATTTTTTATTGAATCATCTATTTCTTAGCAAAGCACAATCGACGATATCAAAATCGCGAAGACAATCGAAACGTCCCGAATTGAACGTTTCCCGGAAAATTTTTCAAAGGCGAATTTAATTACAGACTCGCGTAGATGGCACGGAGATACCGGATTTTAAATTGGAAGACACACTGCGAAAATAATAATATTTGGCGAGATGGTTACGCGAATTTTAATTGGACGCCGCGCACAAAGGCGCCCGATTCAAAACGCGGCACTCGACACACAAGCGAAAACACATATAATAGGAAAGAGAGAGACCTGAAAAATGAATGAAAAAAAACGAGAGCCCAGCACGAAAAACACGCCGGCGACGACATGAAAACCACGTCTGAAATTTGAATGGTGGCTGTGAAGATGGTGATTCGTTCGCTTTTTAGCGTGTGCATGTTTTTTTATTGAGTGGGTCTGCTGGGATTTTGATGTTATCTGTTGGAAGATGTTGAGATTTTTCGAGGGTTTCGTGTGTGATACAATTGGATTTGGTCAATTGGACTTATTCAAAAATTATACGTGTAAAATTTTTATATTATATATCCTTAGTAATTTACTCTAAAAATTTTGCACTCTAAATTCAACCTTATTCAAATCGAATTAAACTTTTTAAACTTTAAATCAAATCTTTTACAAATCAAATTCAATCATTGGGAAGTACTATTAAGACTGTTGTTACAATAATTTATGAAATACGATATATTCTTCAATTTGACTTTGATAATCTAACAAGGAGAGGGCCAGGACTCGACACATTGGATTCTAATGAAAATTGGCATAACGATAGTTTACCCATACAGTATTAACATGCCAAAATATTAGAGCGCAACAGCTAGCCATTATTCTAAAAAAAGTCTTTGAAGTTTCGGCTTTTTTTAGAACAATGGCTGGCTATTGCGCTCTAATATTTTGGCATGTTAGTACTGTATGGGTAAACTATCGTTATGCCAATTTTCATTGGAATCCAATGTGACGAGTCCTGACCCTCGCCTTGTAAGTCAGTTATTTTTAATTTTTTTTTAAATAAAATTAATAAAATCTTTTAATTGATTTATCAACATATAGATATCATAGATATGTGTCCAATTTTATTTTATACTATATTTTCCATGAAATCACAAAAGCATTGAAAATGAAAGAAAATAATTATTCCATGGTAGAATTCAATTTTTAAAAAGTTTAATTTTAGTTTAAAAGGTTAAATTTGAAGTACAAAAAGCTGTATGATATTTAGTAACTTTTGCTCATAATTTAATATTAGATTTGTTTTTATTTATTTAAATAAATTATCGTTGTTCAGTTGAGCTAATAAGAATAATGTATATGGTTATTATACTGAAAAATCAAAAGTTTCTAAGAAACTGAAATTATTTCTTGTCAATTATTTTCAGGATCTAACATAACACAATTATATTCTTCTGCTGAATGTATTACTAATTCTCAAATTTATCGTATAAAAGAAACAGATTCATTTAACGAAACCATGCTATTTATTAATAAATTATTATCGTTTCTAAAAGAAAAAAAAGATCCATTTGAACGACACTTTCGTTTATTATTTTAAAATAATAAAATAACTTTTAATACATATTATATGATTTAATCCAGTATTAAACCTTTTAAAAGTCTTTACATGAGTTTCAATAATAACGAATTAAGCGATTACATAAAAAAATTATATGTTTCATCCGTAACACCAATAAGGATCAGAGCGATTATGAAACGGAAAATTATATTTCAGCAGATTTCCCAAGCGAATAAATGATTAATACGGAATTTTTTGCTTAATTATTAACGAAGAGCAATTTCCATATGCCTACGTAATATATTCAATTAATTTAACGAGCCGCGCCGTTAAATTGCGACCGTTCGTATTGCCTGCATTATATTATGCTTTTCTATCGCGTATTAGCATATTAATTATTAATTTATTTTAATTCCGCGAAACTTGCCCCGGCATTATATTAATACGTCGCAGATCGCGGATTTTATTCGCACAATACGTATTGCGGAACGGAAAAAAAAACTAAGTTGGAAAAAGGGGGCAGTATTTTTCCGTACCGCAATAAAAAGTTGTCGGCGCAGCAAGCTTTTTAGATTAACTTGTACACACATAAAATGGTTATTTTAAAACCTCCAAATGTGACGTCGTACCCGAGTCATGAATATTATTATGAATTATGTTTTTATTTTTTACTCGTTACGACGGGGAATTTGTTATTTTATGCGTACGTTGAGCGGAATATGTTAAGAGCTTTCGAATCGGTAACAAAATGTGAGATAGATCGAAAATGTATATTTTTGGGTAATTAAATAAGATAAAGATATAAATGTTCGATTTGATCAGAATTTTGTTTGAAAAAAAATTCGAACGAAATTACGGTTTTGTATAGAGTGGTTACTGAAAAAGTGAAGGGTTTAAAACAGTAATAAATGGTAAATTTTCAATTTTTTTATATTAATTTTTTAAATATTATAGAAGATCTTTTTGGAAATTAAAATAAATATATATGATGTGAGCAATGATTAATTCATTTTGATTTTATAATCCAGTGAAAGATCAAATATTGAAATTCAGAGAAAACACAGCATCGAATAATATAATTTTGGGAATACAATTAATGCTGATGTATTTCTCTAATATTTTCAGTATTTCAAATTAAGTAATTTTCTCTATTCATGTATCCTTTGTAATTAGAATGAACCTCTTTATTAATTTTTAAGTAATATTGCATTAAAATACTTTCGATATTTTCTCTAAAAATGAATTTAAACAATTTATCTTTCACTGAAATAGAAAACTCCAATATGTTTGACTCGTTACTGAACATCATTCATAACCATTTTAATCTCTAAGGGTTTCTCTATAGCCTGTTAGAAATAAAATAAAGAAGATCGAAAATTAAAAAATTACGACTTTTCAAAAATCTTCAGCCTTTTGGTGTCCACCCTGTACAAAATCGGAAAACCGGGGTTGGAATTTTGCGTTCACGGATATTAATCTCGAATACGTATATTTTGTTATTGTCAAGTATCGAAAATGAAATTTCCCGTAAAAAGGGCCCCCCTAAAAAGGTTTGAGGTAAAATCTCGAGCCGGTTGCTTAAAGAGCCGGGCATTAATAATTTACGCAACATCGAAATTTTCACGAACATAAAATTTTATCAAGACTTATGATCCGGCAATAAAACTCGATTTCGGTAACGTTTTATGGACGTTTCGAAACACAAATCGTATACATTTTACATCCGCACAAGCGACTTTTCGCACGCACCGTCGACCGTGTATTAAATATAAAAGAAAATCGCGGTTGTATTGCTTTTATCCAATATATGATATTTAATGTACAAAATATAGGGACGAGAGTACTTGAAACTTATTGAGCACCCACATTTCAATACCAAAATAAAGACGTCAATTCAATTAAAATATTCCGATTCGCATAAACATACCGAATTATAAAATAGTCTGAATACACATTTTTTTTAATCCGCTTCCATTCAAGAAACGAAAAGGGTAAAAAGCCGAACACTGCGAAAACTCAAAACTACGAAGTAAAAGAACGAATTAATTATTTTAAACCCTCGTCTGCGCTTTTATGATGTTTTATTCAGATATCTTGTATATGTATTATACAATAGTAACTGAAAACTTTATAAAACGTCTCAAAAACTCAAATGAAAATTAAATAACGATTACAGTAAGTTCTCGAATAACGCGAATTTGAAAAATATCGTAATTTATTTGATTTGTTTAGTATTATTTTTTTAATTAATTACGTTTTGTTTCTCTGCGGCGTTTATATGACTTTCTTCATACCAATTATCAAAAGAAAATACGTAAAAATCACGTTTTTTTTTGCGTCAAAATGTGCGGTACGCAATGTTTGTTCGACTTACGCGAAAAACTTCGGAACGAATTAATCACGTAAGTCGAAAACTTACTGCATTTTATTGAATATTTCATTTCGATCCGTTTTTAAAATGATCAAAGAATAAATTTAATATAATATATGCGTAAAATTAAAGGATGGGGCTGAAAAAGTTGTGTCAGTCGAAAAATGTATAGGAAATGGGGTTGGAAAGTTGAAAGGGACAATTCTCAGCCTTCAGCTCACCTAAGGAGGCTGGAGGGTCGATTTATGGACGATTCAGACTCCTCGAAATCCGAAAAACCACCCCAATGCCCCAGATTAATGGGTCGAAAAATATTTCAGATAAATTGCCGCGCCCAGTGGTCTTGCGTTCGCGTCATTTTCAGTGCTGAAAAATTGGAGGGTCGACCGTAAAGCGTTACAATTCGGTGCATCGGTTTTTCGGTGTTTTTGAAGTGTTTGTAAATGATGGAATGGTTTTTTTTTCCCATCGCTAATATTTTCTTTGTTGTGCTAGTCGTTGATGATCGACTATTTACGTATTTCTATTTGCCAATCATGTTCTAAAATATCAAAAAATATAATGGTCAATATTAATCAAGCAATAAAATACCGTAGAACGCGTCAAAAACTTTGAGAAACTTATATAGTTTGCGTTTTTTTCCCCTTTATATCTCGATTAAAATATTTAACAACTCAATCCATTCGATTTGAAGCGTACTGATAAAAAAAACATAATTTATTTTCAGCGTTTCAATCTAATTAACATAAAACTCAAAGTCATTAAAATCACACGTTTAATCCCAATTTAATTACGTTCCACTTTTTCCGTTAAACCTTGAAATAACGAAACTCAAAACACAACTGTGATAATATAATAATTTCACATTTAACGGCTTATTCAAAGGTAAAACATTGATTTATAATGACTTTAAATTAAGTCGCTTTATTGTACTTTTATTAGCGCCAGACCCTCAAAAATGAAATAAAACGTTGAAAATATGGGAAAACCAACAACTTTCCGAACAACCCTCGCACGTTCGAAGTTACAGGATCCATCACGAGTCGGTTCTTCGGCTGGAAAAAGTTTATACTATTCGGACGGACGTTTGTCGTTTTTCAGACGAATTATTTATTACAAGGACGATATTTTGACGAAAAACCGGAAAATTCCAGGTGATTAATTCCAGTCCACGGACAAAGAGTTGAAAAAAATATATAACCGTCGAGTGTCAGAATTTCTATTATTGCGTCGGTTTTTCAGATTTATTACGTTTTCAGGAGAAAAAAATCCCGGGGCGGGGACGTCGTTAGGCGTGATAGAATAATTGCGAGTCGTTAAACTTGTTGTAATTAATGACGAACGCTTTTTAAGATGTATGAAAAATGTTTTGTGATTGATGCCGATGTTATTATCGTGTTTATGCTGTAATTTTATGTGGTACTTATGACGAATGATATATTTTCGATAAGTGGCTGTAAAAACTGCCGATGAAAATGTGAGACGTTTGTATAGTAAGTATAATATAAATTTGCTTGACCAACATAAAAATATAAAAATGATTTCATTTAAATGATAAATGTAAAATTTTAATCATAAATGAGGGGCTCGACAGTAAATAGTGCGAGCGATATTTTTCACTTTTGGAGGTATTAAGAAAAACAGTTAAAATGCATTTATTATAGATGCAAATAAAACCCAAAGAGTAACCCAGCATAGTACCGTCATCTTTTGAAAAAATGTGAAATTATTTATTAATTTCTGTAGTAAAAGTACTAATTTTTGTAGTAAATAAAAGAAACCCAATTTTATAATTTTGGCGCTTAACACTATTTACTACCGAGCCCCTCAAATGATTTGAAAGAAAACGAAAACCGAAGAATTCATCCATTTTTTTTTACTTTCACAATCTTAATATGCCAAATACTATATCCAACCGACAAAACCACAAACCACCTCACTTGAACCAAAAAAGTCCACGAAATCCATCTAGAAAATTTCCAAAACCGACACTACGAAAGTCTCACCTCTAACGCTAAAAAAACACCACACCCCGACTTATACAAAAGAAAAAAAAGCACCAGACACTCCCCCCGATTAATAAAACGCATATTTCCCAACGAAAACAACGCCGTTTAACGACGACACGAAAACGGCGCAAAGTCCGAAATTAGCGCTCGGTAACGCGCGCGCCCTTTTACGGCCTCGGCGCGTAAAAACCGAAAAACCGAAAACCGAACCGAGACTTTACGCGCGATGATAAAACTTAACGCGGCCGGTTCCTTGAGAGTTTTTCGGTTCTCGGGTCGTTACGCTGAAACCGAGAGGCCACCATTAACGGCGGCGACCGAAATAAAACCGAGGCGCTGAAGATGCAGTAGTTTATTGTTGTTTTCTATTTTTTTCTATTAGATTGTGTTTTCGTATGTTTTTGTTGAAAATTCGATAAGGGTGAGGCTTTATGATGGGCGCGAGCGTGATTGCAACTTATTTTTGTGCACTGATATGCTCGTTCTTTGGAACTTTGCACATAAGCCTATGCCCGTTATGTTACTAATCGAATATCAAATTATCCGATATTCAGATATATTCGCCCCTTTTTCAATATTCGTAAGTTCGAAAATTCATAAAATTAATCGGATATTATTCGTGTCTTTATTAAGTACAACATTTAGGAAGTTTCTTGGTAATAAAATCGTCTGTATAGTTATGATGATGATACTTCGACTTTCGGAACTTTTTGATATTTTTTTTTAGGATACGTGACGAATTAGATAACAATAGAGATGCAAGCGAAGAGATCAAAAAACGACCCTAATACAAGTCGAGATAAAAATAAATAATATTTCATTTTTATTCCTTTTTATTTTTTAAAAATAGTAAGCAGATATTTAATACATTGTATATTCGGATATTCAATTATTCGAATATTTTGCCAATTTAATATTCGATATCCGAATAATTGATTTTACGAATATTTGGGATCCCTATATGTTACGTCATGCTTGCTACACTCATATAATGATCATTATGGAGTCTTACCTTAAGGATGAGTCCTCATGATGAATGTAAATATACAAAAATGAATGAGCGTAATCGCGACTTATTTTCGTCTAATAATATGCTCATGTTTATTTTGGAGCTTTGTACATAAGGTGAAAAGCTCCATTTGAAGCATAAACAAATAAGTATTTTCACTCACGCTTATATAATACTCAATATGGAGTCTTAACCTAAGGATGATTCCCCATGATGAACGTAAATGTGAGTATACAGAATTGGATAAGCGTAATTATGACGTATTTTTGCCCAATAATATGTTCATGTTTGTTTTGAAACCTTTCCTAAGGGTGAAACTTCATGGTAAGCGTAAAAATTTATAAATTTGTACAATATTTTTTATATAGATTCAATAATCATAGGTTTTTCATAAATGCATAAAATTTTCAATATTGTGATCATGAATATTTCAATGAAGTATTTTATATATTTTATTTTTAAGTAAACTGAAAATTAAATTCAATATATTTCGAAAATTAACCAAAAAAATTGTTTTTTCTTTATAAATTTCATGTAAAAAGAATGAGAATCTGACAAAATTTTCGGACATATTTTTTTTATAGTGAAAGAATGGACGGAATAGTGTCAGTTTTTTGTCGAGCATTCAATATCGGACGAAAATTCCATGGAAAATTTCGTATGACATATTTTTTGCCTTCCCCTAAAGTTGTTATTAAATTCAAAATTTCATCACAGTGAAACAAGTTTCGCCGCACAACTTTCAAATTTTTTACTCGTTTTGTAAAAATGCGGTAATTTTGTGTGTAGTGAATTTTCATCAGAAATAAAACGAAATCGACGAGCAGAATTAATTATTCCGCGGGGGTCGCAAACTTTTCAACATTTTTATCTGACCGACACGTCCGTTAAGTTTCTCGAAATACTTTCAAACGTCCAATTTCAAAAGGAAAGGAAACGAAAAGTCACATTTCATTTTTACATCGAGCGAAATCAAATTTTAATATTGCAATAGCATTCCGCTTTACGCGCATTATAAAGACCCCAAATTTACATACATATAACATTTTTACGCGCTCTAAAGTGAAACGTACCTCTGATTCCTTTTTTTTCATACAGTTTTCATAAATCTTCAGAAGCCTTCTCGAGCACGTGAATCCGCAATTAAATCCGCGTCGACTTTAACCCTCAACCCTCCTCCGTAACATACAGGTTGTTTAAAAATTAAACACAATAACATAACGAATGCATAGAAAATTTCTATAAAAATAATAAAATATATAATATGTTTTTAAAATTGTCAAAGTCCAAAAATTCATTAATTTAAGTAAAGTGACTCTCATGGTGGTAAAAGTATAAAACAAACCGATTGAGCTTTTTTATTGGGGCTAAAAAGAAATTTCAATTTCAATTCAAATCTTTTCGTCTTCGCAATTGCAAAAAAAGCGCATTCCTAGAATATGTTTTGAAACATAAACGAATGCATTATTTAGAAATATTTTATGCAAGCTAAATTATTAAGATTGAATGAATGGAAAATTTAAAAAAAAATTGTTTATTACAAAATATTAAGTATAAAGTCCTATTCGTTTATGATCAAATAATTATCTATTGTATGACATAACATAAAATATTTCAAAACTTATTTTGATAAAAAAAATACAATTGCATCATAAAAACTTCAATCTATCACTGCAATGTTATAATAAAAGATAAAATTAGTGTATTTTTAACCTTTTATAAAAAAATTACTATAATACTATTCATCACAATACAAATCAATATTGCACATTTTCAATAGCCAAAAATTCAAGAAACCATCGACCGCATCATTTTAATTTTTTTCGCTCAGCTTAAAACAACATTTTCTATCCATCCTGTACAATATTATGTTCACTTAGAGAGGGTCTTACTTTTATTTTTCCCGTTCAATTAAAAAACGTTACAAACGATCATCCCTCGGCTCATTAGACCGCGATTCATATACGCGTTATGCGCCTAGAATACACCTGTTTCCATTAAAGAACGTCACGCAAAAAATTAAATTTATAATGAAAAAAGCATATCAAACGATTTTCTTATTCCATTATTTCGTTTCGAGGGGACGAGATGAAAATTCGCGTCGTTTTTTCCTCTCGTTATATGAACGATTGTCGTTAGCCCCGACGCATTGACCTGTAGTAAATTTCGCTAGGGATTACAAACCTTTTATATTCGTTTTCGGGACGCACTGTACACTTTTGCTTTTTCGACGAAACGTTTATATTCGCTCGTAGGTAACTACCGAAGTTTTCGGCTAATTTATGTGACGTAATTTAAGGATATAAATGGAAACTCGCGTATTTACAGAGCCGTTTTTTAACGATTCTCGTTGCTGTTAATATTTAAGAAGCTTAATGGAAAAAAATGAGAAAATATTTGACATGTTAGTTTTGGTTTAAAATGGTGAATATTTATTTGAATAATGGTAAGATTTAATAAGTATAATGATTATAATAATTTTGAAATATGAGAGAAGTTTTGGTAATTCTGTGATACGACTAATTTGTAATTGCTCGAATAATGTCGTTTTCTTAATAATACCAATATATTATATTTTCTAGAACTAGACCTACTAGAACCTTACCATGAATTCACGCTGATATAATTTAGTGATAGCTGTCCAGATATAGACTTGTTTTGTGACAGTTTTTGTTTTTTTTTTATGCGGAGCACACTTATGATTCAGATGAACAAAACAAAGCCTTCGATCTGCATAAAAATATATTTTTACGATCGAAAGATAGAATACGCAAAATTTTATAGGATTTTTTGATTGAATGTTTGTGAAAACCTTGAAAATTTAAAATGAACATAGTAGATGTATAATATCTAAATAATTAATGAATTACAACGAAGTTATAGTATTATTTTTTTTATTTTTTATATTATAATCCCTTATCCCCTATCCCCTATATATAATAGCGGATTTCTGTGTATGTGTGTTCGTGTGTTTGATGAGGCTCGCGATTTTACAGTAAACGTCTATAATATGATGCTTATTACCTACTGCTTCTGGCTTTGCCTATATGTCGTAATTGTAACAATAATAAATGAACTGGTTTTACTAATTAAATATTAAATATTCAAATCGAGTACGGGCATCTATATATACTATAAACTATTATCACTATTTACATAATTCTCGAGCCCGAAAATCGCGACCTCGAAATTTAGTCTTTGTGATCATAATAATAACGGCTATAATCTTTGTAATTTTTATTTTATTACGTAATAGTATGGTTATAAATTCAAATTCGATGTTATCAACATCGGGCCTATACATTATCCTCTATATATAACAACAAACAGGCATCGATTTTTCGCAACGGAACGGTTATAAAATATTTTTGCACAGATTTAATTTTTTTATACATTATTAAGTAATTCACAGTCGATGTTATTAACATTGGGTCTATATACTAGTACTAGTAATAATATAAAGAGGATTTTGTATCGGGACTCGAGTGGCTCTCGAAGAAAAATAATGTTAAATGTTGAGAATTTCGCGTCATAAACCGGTCGTTGTTAATTAAATTTAACTTGAAATATTAAATGTACCGTTTTCCGAATATTTCAAAGTAATAAAATGAACGATTGCTTCACATGATATTAAAACTACATATTTTTTCAATGCTTTTTTGAATTTTTTTTACGAAGAGCCCAACTATTCCGCTCTCGGTTTTATACAACGAATTCAATGATATCTGCTTTTCATACTCGGTTGAATATTTTTCAGTATTTCGTTACACACGAAAAAAAAACGACGAGTTATCCATTAAAAAATACACATTTCCATTTTTACAAACGAAAAAAAAAAACATACACACACTCGTCCGATTCGCTATTCACAACTATCCGAAAAACCATCGAAATCGAAACGCTCTTAACGGAATAAAAGCGAAATCTACTCGATCGAAAATTAGCGTATCAATCATCATTATCCGTGTACATAAATCACGATCGATGACTCGACGATTTCTGCACGATCGCGTAACGAGAATAATAACGAAAAAAATACCACGGCGCGTAACATTTTAGCACTAAAAAGGCGAAAGAAAAGCACCGAACGATACCGGCTCTCCGTTATGGAACTATTGTGTTCGAAACAAGCGTTTTGCCTCGTCCACAAGGACCGTGTGCCCATTTTAGCCGTGGGCGAACGGCTTTCAGATGAGGCCTCTGAGGTCAGGAACCTTTATAAGCGGCGGGTCAACTCGGCAATTGCCAATCCATATCGCCAATTTGACCCGCACTTGCGTAATTGCGCGCTCGTCTGTTTTCGGAGACGGTTGTCGCTAAAAAAACGGATGCCATAACAGTTGTGGCATATGTGGACTTTATTATAGCGGTCTAAGTCACGTTTGATGATGATGATGATGATAAGACATTTATTGTGTAATAACAAATTTAAGTGGCCTGAATATGTAGTTTATAACTAAAGAATACCACTGACCGACTTAGACACTAACACTGAATAAAATTAATAATAGCGGATTTGTGCGTGTGTCTGTTCGATGACGCTCGCGACTTTTTATATAGTATTGATTCTAATATGTCCTTTATGCGTATAAAGTTAACGTTTATAATATGATGCTTATTACCTACTAACTACTGACTGCCTATATGTGCGTGTTCGTAATGGTGACAATAACAAATGAATTATTTCGATTTTATTAATTAAATATTAAATATTCAAATCGGGTACGGCATCGACTTTAAAATAAATACATACACATCCCGATATTATTAACATCGGGTCTATTTACTAGTATGTAAATAATTGATAAACTCATTTTATTAATTATAGTGACATAGACCAGACTCATAATTATGAGCACATATGAGAAAGATGTCAATACAACAAACAATGTTACGTGACCGTTTCCAACGAACGGCAGATGCAACAAAGAGAAATCGATTAATTCCGTCGAAATCCAAAATAATAGACGAAGGCAGTGAATTTTCTCGCTTCATTGTATTAAAATTCGTTTCGTTGCCGGTTACAATGGCGTTGTTCCGTGAATAACAGAACCGTTCGTACGATAACGAAAGAAAGGAAGTTATACGCGGGGCTCGTATATGCACCATCAGAACGAAACAATAGGGAAAACCGTACGATTTTGATTTTTGATACAGCGCTGGAAAAATACACGATATAAATTACGCGAATAAAAGATCGGGATGCAATAAAGCAATATTAAATTAGCCGCGATAGCATCGCGCGTACATTTTCGAAGCCATACAATTTTCGCAGAATTTCGAAACGTTCGAATCGTGAATTCAAAGAATATACACACATATTCGAAATACACAAATAACATTGGATGTCCGTTTTGAGTCAATTGGTACCGTTACGCGGCCTAATTTCAGGGCAACACTAGTCCACGATGTGATTCGAGAGTTATGTTATGAAGTCGGGTTAAATCGGGAAATGACCCGTTATTCAGACGAATATTTCACCATGGTCTTATTGCGAAACGAGAATTGCCTACCCGAACAACGTCAGATGTAAAAAAAAATCAACACGCGATATTATCGAACAGAAATCACGATGGAAAAAAAGCGACGCGCCGCTTTTTTACGGCGTCCTTTAAATTTCGGCGTATACGAAACTTTACGAGAACGAGTAGCGCTTTTTTACTGGTTATTTCGTGTATCATAAACGCCTCGAAAGACGTATTACTTTCATTCGAGAAAAACCGAGGGATGTTCGGAGATGGGGGGGAGTTGTTGCAAAAGCCGCGCACACCACCTGAGCGGAAACCAAAACAAACCCCATCTCACCCCCTAAACCATTTCATCATCAGCCTTTCATCGCATGAAAGAACGCCACGTAATATTAGAGTGTGATGCCGTGCCGGGTATTCCTTGTCATCCTGCCCAAGGATGTGCCCCGGCCATAAAGGACGAAACGCTGATGGGGGAAAAAATACGGAAACAAAATGCGAACAAAACAAAGATGAACGTAAGCATTTTCTTAAAGTGTCCCGCCGGACTCGAAATTACTAACGCCGTTTTTTTAATGCGAAAATTTTAAACGCTTATCTATGAAGCGTCAAAAATTATTGCACTTTCGTAATTCGAAGCATTAAGAAATAATGAATAAATATCTTTCATACACTCGAGAGATGTATTAACAGAAACAATTTTAATTTTAAACTTCATAATGTCAACAGGCCTCGAAAGTCCCATTTTGCACTGCAACCATTTCCGAGCTTTTAAGCACTGCCCGTTAGAGTCGAAACTTTGAAACGTATTACTTTCTGCAAAAATATCATTTAACACTTCAAAAATCAATACCGAATTCGCTTAGATATATGTGTGGAGGGGGAGAAAGTCGTAAAATCGCGAAATACGTAAACGTGCGGTATATCGAAATCAAAATTTGATTTCTACGCGAGCAAAACGCTAACGGGATGCACAAAATTAGATTCCATCAGTGTGCAATTTCCTGGCCAGACTGGAACGTGGCAAAACGGGGATGGGAAAACCGGGAACGGAACGAGACAGAGAGAAATCGCGGGAATGTCTACGGAAAAAAGGGCAGAAGTTTTAATTTTCTCCTTCTGACGCAAAACGGCGAGTGGCTGCGATGAAAAACGCGAAAGAACCGAAGAAAATAAAAACAAGATTGATAAACATTCACTGAATGGGAAAAAGAAAACTCTGTCGAATAGAGGGGTTTTTTTTATAAATTGAAATAAGTCAAATCTTTATTTGCATAATATGTAAATAAGGATTTGCCCCGCTTTTAATAAGTCGAACGAAAGATGTATAACGTAGTTGTTGAACTGATATGAATATTATTTTCGGAAATAATTTGTGTTGTTTTCCATTACTGGGAAATTATAATTCGCGTGGAATGATTGATGTTGAAACTTTCATTTGAATGAGTGCAAGTTATACAAGAGCGTAAAAACATCTATAACGTACTTTGAAAATTTTATATACACATTGAATCTAGCTTGAATGGATGTTTTCTTTATCACGTTTTTCCCTTATCGAATATTTTAATAAGATGCTTTTGACGTGCCCAACAAGTCGACAACCTAAAGTCACCCTTAATCAGAATTTTCTCTGAAGGATGAAAATATTTTCGAATTGAAAATTAACATAAAAAAATATACATACAATACAAAGTGCTGCAAAGTCGTACAGGATATGTGAATTGCAAATGGATAGACATCAATTACACGGAAGGAAATATCAAAGTTTGCAGTCAAACCATGTCGGGATAAGGATGAGATGTCGAGGAAACTAGCTAAAGGGTATCACAGAATAGTTTCAAACAATTGTTATTAACGCGACCTACTTGCATGCCGGTTGCTGACAACCTGAACAATAATGCCTTCGGAGTCCTCCATTCATACCTTCGCTAGACTTAAATTAATTATCAGCAGACGTACGTTAGAAACTTTCACGATTCACGCAAATATAAACACACGACGAAAGCATGCGACAAATTATCGGAAACGCAGTATGAAAAGGTCAATATTGCGGATACAGATAATCGATTTTCCATAACGCGGAAAAAGGGACGGAATATTGAGACGCTGGAGGCTTCCTCAAAATGTTATAACCCGCAAGCTTCCCTAAGTACGTACGTATCTCAACGAAGAAGTCTCCAAATTGGATTAAAGCAAACTTTCAAATATTAATCCCCAGTCACTAAAAGTTGGGGGTTTTCTCTTCGACCTTCCTTTGAAGTGGGCGATATTGAAGTTTTAATTTGAAAGACTATTGCGATAAAACAAAAAAGCGTTTTAAGGTATTGTTGTATTTTGAATATACGGTTAGACAATATCCAATTAAAAATTAACATATTTGTAGGGTTTAAATATTATCTACAAATTATATTCAGCGACGATGTAGATTGAAACAGAAAGCATTCTATATTCTCTAGAGACTATACTTGTACGTTAAACACGCAACAAAGGATGGAATTAAATTACGTATCTGATTTTAGTTTGAGTTGTAAAAGTACAAATGATCCAGTACGCGAAATAAGTAACAAGTATGCCTCGTCATTGAAATTGCGACAATCTGGTTTCATCAATACGACTCTTTCTCGATATTTTGTATGAGATTGACAACGGTCATTTTGACAGACGATATATATAACTAATACGAATTCGACAACGAGGCAAACTTGTTGCTTATTTCGCGGTCTGGATCGTTTCGATAAAATTGCACAACACATACAAAAGGGAATCTTAAAAAAAATCACAAATCACATTCGATCGAATAACAACGGCACTATAAAAAAAAAACGCAACACACCAAACAGAATAAATTTAAAAGGTTAAACCTGAGCCGAAAGGTAGGATCGGAAAACTCCGCGAAAACACGTCCGCGCCGATGTACCGAATAAAAACCAGATTAGAGCGAACAAGCGGCCGAATTATGTGATAAAAAAGCAATGGATGGTATATGTGATGCGTAAGAGGATTACGGGGACAAAAGCAAGAAATTGTGAGGTGGGCGCGCGGGGGGGAGGTGCCGCAGGTGCGCGCGGGGGGCGGACGCCGGGGGGCGCAGCCCTAATGGAAGGGCGTCCTCGCTAATTATCGTGGGCCCCCACGCCACTACATGGGCGCCTATTGCTCTCTGTCGCACGTGGGACGGATTTGTGTGTGTGTGGGTAGTGTGAGTGTGAGTGTAAGTGTGTGTATGTGTATATGTGTATGTATGTGTGTGTGTGTGTAGTGTGTGTGTGTGTATATGTATGTGTGTGTGTGTAGTATGTGTATGTGTGTAGTTGGGATTTTCTTTCGAGGGGCTCTCATCCATCATGATGTTTTATTAATAAGATTTTGTTGAAATTATTAGCAGTGTTGAAATATGGATGGTGCAGGGTTGGGAGAAATGAAAAATGGTGCTGGGTTCTGAAAGTGCCGATAGTGGTGTTACCGAAAAAAAAAAAAAAAAAACTCCCGATGCCGGTTTTGATTTGTTTATGGAAAATTTCAATTGTTTGGAAATAAAATGATAATTGATTAATTAAATGATCGGTCGACCGATTAATTACTTTCATGATATGAATCATGGAAAAAAGGCAGCCCGCGGGATGATTTTATTCAGCCCGCAGCGATATTCACTTAATAATAAAAATATTTAAATTGAAATCGTACAAAGTCAATGAAAAAAAGATAATTAATAATCGAAATGATATTAAATTAGAGGGAAATTTGGAAATTAAACAGAAAATAAATGATTTTTCTGAAACTGAAACAGACTTCTAGGCAAAAAAATTTTTGATTATGACAAATATTTCGAATTTTTTGAATGAGTTAAATTTTAAATTACAAAGATAATAAATAATGAAGTATTCAATTTTATTAGACCATGTAGAGCCAAATTATAACTTTTTTGAAAAACTTTAGAAAAAAAGCCGATCAAAATTTAATTTTTTACGAATGGCCGATATATTCAAGCTTTTAATAACTCCTTTGTTTCCCATACTAAAATTAATATTCCGATGTATTTTAAATTAAATTTTTTCTTTTAATGATTACTTAAATAACCATTTTTTAATCCGGTAGGGACCGGTAGTCTATTTTGCAATACTGGCACTACCAGAAGTCGAATTTTGCCAAAAAACCGGTAATACCAGTATTGGAATTCCTAGTTTCAATTTCATATTTTATAAAATTGAAATTGGCACTATGTTTAGTTTTATGTCGCTTAGGACATCGACGCTTTTAGAGTATTGGATCGGTCTTGTTAGATATATGAACAAGGATGCTAAAAATAAAATGAAAATATAAGATTCGATAGAGTGTCGATTTCATTTTCAACAACCCTATACATCCGCATTATGAATGAAAGGGGAAGAGGTAAGAATAATGTGTTTTCGGCATTTATCAGTAGACGTGATTTGAATTTTAATACGATTCGAGAATTTAGGAATAATGAGATGATCGGAACGATTCGTCTCTAAGGGGACTATAAATTAGAATTTGTATTTACTGTGCAAAAATTCGGTGTACACGTCAAACAAAGATAAAAGCAAACTTGTTTCGAAAATAATGATCTGTAAACACGGATTTCAGGAGTAAACAAAACCGCAGTCACTATTCGGAGTACACCCCTGATTTGAACTATGGTCGCTGTATGTTGAGTGTTTCGTACTCAACGACGTCGCTTTTAGTACTTTATGGCGTAACGCAACTCACACGTGCATACATATGCATTTTTCATATTTGCTTAATACACCAGAACCTCAATTATCCGAATTGGTCAATATATATTTTTTTAAAATAGCAGATTTTACGATTTTTTTCACATAACATGCGTCCAAAAATTATGATTATTATGCTGATCATGAAAAAACCCAACTATGAGGGTGATCAAACTAAAACTAGATAGGAATTTTATGTTTAAAATAATCTTTAGAACTATAAAGTAATAGTGAAATTTTTTGCTTTAAAAAATAATCGCTTTGTACAAAATAAAAAAAATTTAATGTTTGGAAAATTTGAAGTCAAAAAAACTTCGCGCAGATGGTTTTAAAAATTATGAAATCGTTAATGACAAATACATCAACATGAAAATTTTATGTTATGTTCACAAATTTTTCTAATAACCAAAAATATTAAAAATAAATAGATTGAAAATAAGTTTAAAACATATTTAAAGGTTGTGTGCATTATTATGCACATCAAAATTGATTTAATTCATAATTCTTTTTTCATATCTGGACCATCTAAATCCCTATTTACTACCAGACAATCGAGGTTCTACTGCACATGCATTGTCGGCGCAAACGCGGACATTTCCATTTTTGTACGTCATCACCGAAGAGGAACGAAAATCGCCATTTTGTATCGGCAAGGTGAACTCGACTGACGTACCTTCGAAAATATTTTCATCGACGAAATAAAATGTTTGCTCGATTTGATTGAGTCACTATTCCGCGTTGAATATGGACAAGTTCATTTTTATTACGTGTTCGCGAATAAAAGCCTCATCGGCGTGTGAAATAAAATTTAAATCTATGCACAGCCCAAAGACGGATTTCATACTTTTCGTCCGAATAAGTGGAAAGTAATAATCCTCAAAGGTAGCCCCCACGCAGATGAATATATAATAAGGTGATTATAACCCTCGCAATTTTCATTCGCAAATAGATTTGCATGATAAATAACCGTTTCAAATTCTACTTACAATCGAAACAAAAATCCTTCGAATCCTTGTGATAGTGTGGACGTCACGACATCTGCGAACATAAAAATAATATCGATTAAATAAATAATTAAACACGACGAAGAATGTGTTGTATTCTATAAATAGAAATAAATCTAGATTACGGGTTTTTCATGAAGGTTATAAATAAGGGACGGACCCAAAGTTGGGTCATAAATTGGATACAAAAAGTGAAAACCATTACGAACTTTGAATTATTTAGATAAATAGGTCAGGTCAGAGAACCCGAAATATTTGAGCGGAGATTACGTGTATTTGAATACAATAAATCCTGGACATGAACGCGAGGAAGGCCGAATGACCCAATATCCTTGTTTTTGCGCAAAATTTAAAATAACACCGATCCATCAAATAGAAAACGGATTGTTTTTCATCTTCATAAACAGACTGACAGTAAATAACGCGAGCCGAAAATGTAAATATACACAAAATTTACATAAAAATATTACATCTTTTTTTAATCTCGAAACGTAAACGAATTAATGTGTTTGAGAAATAATTAAGTCAAGATTGCGATTTTTCCCTCTTCCAACAGGTACCCTGCGAATGTTCAGCATTTAATTAACGAAGTAATGCGCCGCCGCCATCATTAAATGACGGTATCTTTGAATCTATTTTTTTCCCCCAAACAAATTGGTCGGCAAAAAAATCCCATGTTTATACTTGGGATTCGGAAAAAACACCAAAGTTACTAAAGCATCGTTTCATATAATATTTTCATACAAAATATAAAAATATGAAACGATCCTTTTGTCACTAAATAATCGTTTTATATTTTCGAATAGAGTCTTCGACGATTTTCCGACTGGCACATGACAAATTAATATATATATAAAAAAATGCAATAAAGATGTCGACGTGCAATATCAAATTTGACGGACACGACGACATCATAATAAGAATCTTCCGGCGGGGGGAAAGCAGGAAAAGCCTTTTTTAGATCGTCCCGGGAATCGACCCGGGAACACAGTGTTTAAAATTCGGAATGCATTTCGCTCGGATGGAGGGAAATGAACTCAAAGCCGCAAAGGACCCCTAATAGCCCTACGTGAACTTCCAAATGCGATTCAAAGCGACGAGGTCCGATACGGCCCAAGTCTTCGGGCACGTGGAACGAATCGGCTAACGTTTTCAGTCTCAATGGAAAATTGAATTATCGACAACCTCATTTATTGATAAGACGTTAATCGGAGAAATACCCGCAAAAACGTGTGCGAAATTCGTCTTGAACGGGAAACGTATCACGTTCGCGGGAAAATGATAATCTGAGCGGGTCCAACAATATAGACGTTTTGTATTATATACGTTTCGGCGAGGTGTTTAGTGGGCTCGAGAAAGGCACACATATAAAGGGTGAGGGGAGGGTAATAAATTCGATGGCTGCCGAAGAAAATGACCGTTTCAAACCTTATCACGTACGAATGAAATGCGTGGATAAGAAAGCCGACGTTTTCCGAAGCCGAGGGTGTTGAAACTGTTGCTTCGATGGCTTTGCTAATAAATTTTATTATCGCGTATTTCGCACATTTTATCCGGTCTTAATACACACATACATTTATATCGAAAAATTCAATATTTATCATACCAAATAACGAAAACTGTAAGATCAATGCATAAGTTTCATCGTATTATTTCGATGGACAAATATTTTTCTCCTATCTCCGAATTGAATAACATATGTGCTTTATTATATGAAAGATACTTCTTTTTCAGTATGTATAAAATTGTGAAAAAAAAACAACACGTAGAAATTTTTGAAATGTCTAAAAATTCAATTGTGGCATTTTTCACTGTAAAAATAATAACGTGATAGTAGCAATCAAAAATACTTATAATGTGTACATTACGGATGTAGTTGGCTTTAGAATCACACAGTTGTGGTTTTCAAAATTCAGATCTGGAGATTTTTCAACTGGTCATAGTTAATGCTAATACACGTCAAAAAATCAGAGTCATAGTGTTGAAGATATAAGTCTATAAAAAGTGCAATATCCGTATTGCATCAATTTAGTTTCAAAATACGATAAAATTTGAACATTGACTTAATATAAACGAAGCAATCATCCACTTGAAAATCGACAGCGGCCTTCAATAACACGGCACTCAAAAAGAGTACATCAATTAAAACCGACATTTGCCGCGAATCGGAACAGAAAAGCGAAACAAGATCCATTCCGAACACAACACGCCGAGTTTAAAACGTCTTCGCGCAAAAGCTATATAAAGGGGCGAAAAAGGGGTGGGTGTGGGAGCATGCATAAAACTCTCACTCTCTCGCAGGCCAGGGATAAAATAAAAGTGCGTCCGGGCGTTAAACGCCGATGAACGAAGTTTCCACGTGGGAAAGTCGCTTTTCCTTTTAACCGACGGATGCACCTCGACGTATAGCCGCGTCCCTTTCTGGCGAGGATGGAGATCCTGCGGGAGTGATGGAGACGGAAGGTGACGGTCTGGCATAAATCGTGAAGTCAGAAATCGCACACCGCAAACTTTATTGGCGTTTTATGGGTAGGGCCCACGTGTGTATGTACATCCTTGAATCATGCAGAGGCAGCTAATCGAGGGTTGCGTCCCTTGTTTCGTGTATAAGTACGGTTTTTTTTTTGGCAACTCGTAATACATTTTTTTTACGGTTGCTTTATTAAATTTTGTTATAATCGAGCATGAATAATAAAAAAAAATATTTTTTACCCAACAAAATTTAAAAGATATCGAAAAAGAACTATCTTTCATATAATAGAATAGCTTGAATACAGATGTTATTAATTAAAAAAAAAATACGATGAATCTTACGCATCGAACTAATATATTGTCTTTGCTCATTATTCTTATTAGTTTTCGAGGTGTTGAATAAGAAAGTATCCATTGCCAAATGGTCTCGGGCCAAAAGTACGCGGTCAACAATTCGGGCGTTGATCAAGTTCGTGTTACTGAACTTCGATGATCGATGGGACCGGTGCATTTAACACGGTTAGCTATCATCTAACTATACGTGTTATATAAGCGTATTGGAATTATGATTGACGAACAGGTTTAATCTAGTTTTAGTCGGTATACGTATAACGTTATCCGACGATTCAAATTATCATATAAATTATCCAAAGCATCATTATTTGAAAAGCAACATCGAATTCGCGAATATGTTGAAAATTCAAAACACGAGTTTAGAGCGAAGGATGGGTTTCTTTTATAAGCCTGAGGCACATTCTTCAGTTGAAAAGACTAGAACAGTCCGAAAAGGCTAGAGTAGGGAAAGCTTATAACGAGATAATACTGATCAAATCAAAACTGCGATTGGATTCACAGTAGTGTAAGGTCCTGTAAACTGCGGTGTGCTGAAAGCTGAGAGGATTAAAAGGTCATGACCTCCAGCTACGAAGAACGTTCAAATGAAAAATTCAAATTATTGAAGACCATCCACGCGAAACAGAAGCAAAAATGCTTGTTCAAAATTACATAAAAACTAAATAATAAACAAATCCGTATAATTAGCTACAAGACAAAGCTTTCCACTTGCGATCACTCATTCAAATCGCTCACACAATTACAACACACACCCAAATCAGAGATCACGCACCCGCCCAAACACAAACACGTCTCAAATACGCCATTCGATTCCCAAAAAAAAAAAACACACACACACACGACAAAGAATAAAAAAGACGACACGCACCCGACGAAAAATCATATCCGAAACGTGCCCTGAAAAAAGTATGAGACCTCGCCCTCGCCCAGGTGCTCACCTCGCGCGCTCGGGAGGAGGCCTCCTTTTAAATAAATCTCGATCCTGTAAATAAATCATGGCCCGCCAATGGCGCCGAGGAGGCGCAAATTGATTGTGCCCCGCCGAAGAGCTTTTCGGGCCAGACACGCGAGCTTTCGCGCGCCGCAAAAATCGGCCCTCCGTCACCCGTGATATTGAACGACCCCTCGAGGAATGATTCCGCGCTGAGGGCAAAAGCGTTAAATTGGCTTCCGGGGGGAAGGGGGCGGGGGGGAGGGCTCGTGCGTGACGAGCGTGCGTAGACAGACCGCGAATAATTGGAAAATTAGGCTGTCGATGATGTCGCGCTCGCGTATCCGAAGACCGGGCGAGAGTGCCGTTTGAAATATGGCAATTTTCTAATTTGCGAATGTGTCGTGTCGTTATCGTAATCACGTTGAAAGCGGACGCTTTAATTCGGAGGGTAATTGGATTTGGTTTTGTTCGAGTTTTTTTTTTATGTACATATATGTTACGTTGATGGGTTCGACTATGAACAAAACAAAAAAAATTGATTTGAAATTTAAAAATATTTGATAGTGTATAGGCGTTATCTAGTATAGGAGCTTCTTTTGACGTCTTCTTTCAAATATGACAGTTGACGTATCTTGAAACACTAGTAAATAGGCCCGATATTAATAACATCGGCTGTAGATTTGTTAAGAAACGGAAAACGATAAAATGTGAAAACCCGATTTGAATATTTAATATTTAATTAATAAAATCAAAA
>JAOXNN020000004.1:1400481-1410836 GCA_028571205.2 Hydropsyche betteni
ACCGCGACTTTTGATGATGATGATGATGGTGATGATGATGATGATTTTTTTTTTCCTTTTTTCGAGTTCACACAATCTGGTTGTCACATTTTATCGTTTTCCGTTTCTTAACTAAACCGCAGCCGATGTTATTAACATCGGGCCTATATACTAGTATAATATGTTATTGTTACGCATTGTTTGTGAAATTGCTACGTGGAAAGAGTTCAAAAATGTCGCCTTTCGATTTCGAAAATCGGTTGGATATCTGCATGTTTGGTATATCAATCGAAAAGGCTTTAAATGGGGATATTTTTAAAAATATTTGAAAACTTTGGGCTTCGTTTTTTTTTAACAAGAAATATCAAAAAATTCTAGCCTCTCTTTACTTCAGTAATTTTTTGATAACTAATCATAGTACCTCAAAAATTATGATATTTTGGACTAATATGTGTTTAGCTAAAAATGTTTCAAACAAAATGATCTATCAATTCTTTAATGCTTTTCAGATTTTTTGGAATACCTGTATAGTGACGATGTTTTTCAAAACTAAACGTCTCAATTGTTTTGAATTTGAACTTCATTCTCTCATTTTCCAACTTACAAAACTTTAGCATTATAGATAACAATCAGAGCATAAAACTAAGATCATGAATAGGAAGGAATATAGAAACGAAGACAAAGAAAAGGATAAAGTTCAAATTTTAAAAGAAAAAACATAAGCTGTCACTATTTTACTGTAAACGTAGCAATTTCACTAACGAAGCATAACATATTTATATATGGTTCACGTGCAGAATTTCCGTCGGATTTATTAGATTTTGAATTTTCGCCCGAAGGTAGAGAGGACGTCACTTGATGTGGATGCCACCGATCCGCTGATTAAAGGGGACACACGGTGAACGCTTATTCGATTGCCTGTTTCGAAAACATGTAACCGAGATCGCAATTTTTGTTCCCGACATTCTATTTTACCGTCCAAATTGAAAAACGGAACGTACGTGGCAATAATTTACGAATTCGTGAATGTGCTTAGTCGGGACACGCTCGCGCAACGTCGAACGTTATTATTGTGATCGAGATAATGAAAATCGAAAACCCTTAAAAAAAAAGGGCTCGCGAAAAAATTTAAATATATATAATACATAGGGTGGAAAAAAAAAACTTGAAATTTAGCTTTATTTCAAATTTTCATTAGCATAGATAGCGACACGTCATAAATGAGCGAGTGCGCACTAAAAAATGCATGCACACATATGTGTGCCATCATGAAAACGCACACAAAATTCATATAATGAATAATAATGACCCGGCATTATGAGCAGACAGGAAATTTCCTAGAAGAGAAAATTAAAGGCAAAATTCAACCGAACCACGCAACGCGCTCTCGGCCGAAATATCGACCCAAAAGGGCATTGTACGATGCACGCGGCAGAACCAAATTAAAAAACTATCGACACTTAAAAACGATAAACAGACACGGGAAGCGTAAACTTCCTAGAACGAATATTCATAATAATCCGGCCCTTGTTATTTGTTTTAAATTTATTTGTGTACGCACAGATGCAACCACATCACCATGACATAACAGGTATTAGTGTAAAGTTACCAAATCTTTGAATCGTTTAGGATAGGAAGGAGGACAGTTCGTAATTTATAATTTGTTTGGCGGATGATAATAATGAAATCGGAACCGTTTCGGAATCGCCTTATCGAATGAAAGATTTAAGGTAAAGGTAACGATTAGCGTCGCAAATTATTAAATTGGCAGCCCTCCATATAGACGTATGCATCCATAGTTCGACATTTCTTTTCTATATAAAACTAGTATATAGGCCCGATGTTAATAACATCGGCTGTGGTTTTGTTAAGAAACGGAAAACAATAAAATGTGAAAACCCGATTGTGTGAACCCGAAATGTGAACCCGATTTGAATATTTAATTTTTAATTAATAAAATCAAAATAGTTCATTTGTTATTTGTTTTTATATATAGGCAAAGCCAGATGCAGAGGCTACCCGATGCCCATACTCGATTTGAATATATTTAATTAATAAACCAGTTCATTTATTATTGTCACAATTAAGACATATAGGCAAAGCCAGAGGCAGTGGGTAATAAGAATCATATTATAGACGTTAACTGTATACGCATATAAAGACATATTTGTGAAAAAAATCGCGAGCGTCATCGAACAGACACACAGACGAACTAACACACAGAAATCCGTTATTATATATATAAAATAGAAGCATATGGAAAAGTGTCAATGCAGTTTTGCCAACTGAATAATTTGAGACGTTAATCGTTACCTTTACCAGATTTAACTCGTTTTTTTTTATATTCAAATGGTAAAAATACCCATCTGAGACCGATTTAGTGATTCGGAGTACTACCAGAGTCGGATTTTGAATAATCATTGTATTGATGTTTCGTGCAACATACCACTACACAGGCTCTTATTTATTATAGGATAGCCCGAAATAGAGGCACTGGATCAGCGAGTACATCGAAACGAACGCGGGAATAGGATAGTAGGACAAAAAATGGAGACGGAAGGGCTGCAAATGGTAGATACTAAATTTAGCCACCGACATAAGCGGACTTCTCACGACGTCCATTAGCGCGACTAGCCTGTCCTGGATGCACTCGTCTGAAACAAAGGAAAACACATCCCCCGCCGGTCTCTGTTCGGATCTTTAAATATTCAGAGACGGGGCGCACTCATACTTTAATTCTTATAAATATACAACGAGGCCCATACAACCAGTAAGAATACGCCTTGTGCGGGGGGTATGCTCGCGGAAATATTTAAGGGAAAGCTTAAATGTCAAAATATCGCTGAAAAAAATATGAGAATTTTTCGACTTGTTACGAACGGATAGATAAAAAAGGGGAGGATCGCGCCATTGTAAAAGAGCAGAATCGAAAATATACAAAAAAAAAAAACTGAATTTTTACGCAGTTACGTTTGGATGTGGTCGATAAAGAATAGTTAAGTATACGATTACGGTTGGAAAAATATGAGCCCATTATACCGTTGGCTGAAATCAATAGAAGGTAGAGCCGAGTCAATGACCACCTACTTATAAAACATAAAGCGACTCTTCAAATACGTGTCGAGTTGTTTCCAACGGATCGCTCATTATATTGTCAGTTTGTAATATCGTGGCAGTGCTGAATCGAATTATTGTGCGGTGCATTGACATGATACAGGCGATGGGAGTATTATATAAAAGCGCGCCAAATTCAATTCGAAAGTTCTGCATTTAATAAAAGCTCGTTGCAAATGTTGTGCTTGGAGCAGAAATGATGTTGAATGCGGAAAGAAAGCTTACCGGTGGTGAAAAAGGGATTTTTCCAGCATTCTTCTTTTAATGTGGGCTCGTTTGTAAGGAGAGGGTATAAATCTCCAAACGAGTTTTATATTAAGCACTACAATTTATAAGAAGAATCCTCATCGCTTGGAAAAACGCTACGAGGTTATTTTTAAAGCCTCATTAAAAATATTGAAAAAACTTCACTAAACAAACGCTTCAGCATAAGCCGCTTTTCGATAAATTTCACAAAAGAGATTTCGTAACTAATGATAATTTATTTTAATTTGAATTGCATGTTACGTAATATAAACTTTTTTTAATAATGACCGTTCTCTGACATGATAATTTCGTCAGAGCAATAATGAAATTTCTCGAACGCTCTAAGCTAATTTGCAAAATTATTTAACGACGAAAGTTACAAAAGATCAATTTTCAGATTGTATTTAAAAATATGTCCAACGCGTGGGTTACTTTAGCAGTCGAAAAGGGAGGTGGGAAAGTGGCAAAGGAGCCGAAAGCACCAAATAGAGTCATTCCTCGAGAACAGTTAAGTATGATTTAATTTATGCTGGCATATTTTAGCTTATGACAGCTTTATAGCTTGAATGTAGCGCGGTGGTAAAATGTTGCCGCCGTGTATTAGGGTGAAAATATCGTAGCTTAACGGACTATGGCGTTTTTCGTTCAAAAGGCATTATGAGTACTCGACACTGAGGCTAAACGATTTTAATGTACGTGACGCGACAACAATGATCAAACGGATCTGAAGAAGTCCAAAAGAATAAATTTTATATAGGGTGGTCCTTCGGAAACGTCGGATTTAATTTTGAAAAGAAACGCTGTCTAATGGTTATTTAATTGGGCAACTTTTATTGATTTATAAAGTAGATATTTTGTGATTGGTTTTTGGAATATATAATTGAATTTTCAGGCTTTTCAATTGTCAGTTTGTTTAGTTTCAGCAATGCCGAGTTGGATTCCTATTTTCAGTTCAGGATTGTTTTTAGTGTCAGTATAGACTTTGGACTTAAAAAAACTGTATGGCGTTAAATTGCAAGATTTAGGCTGCAAATTAACTTCAGCATTTTTGGAAATATAACGTCCAGGAAAATGTTTTAATAAATCGGTGGTTTTTCTTGCGATATAACCACATTTTTGTAAAGCCTATATCGTCCAATTGATCCCACGAAAAGTTCGATATCATGCCATAATACCCTCCCTATTTAAACCCAATTTCTTCTATAATAAAAAAAATTCAATTACATCCGTTTTTTAACAATAACACATCATTACATTAAAAACAATCCATTTTAAATAACCTCAACGACTACAAATGTCAAACATTAAAGTTAAATATAAAAAAGGTAGTACACAATGGGCCACCCTATACATTTGAAAAATTGCTCGGACGACACCGATATAGTGGACCGAAATTTTCCGGCCAAAGTCATTTGTTAAAAATATTGCAACTCGGAAAGTTTTCTGGCGTTAGAGTGGATGCCCGCATTCGTTCCAATCAAACTCCAGCGACTCGTATATAATATGAACAAACAGAGAAGCGGCGTCCCAACAATTGCCGACGACGTCGAACTTTGCCGAGTTTGCTTAGGATTGTAGCGGATACACTTTAAATACGATGTTTTGGCAATGGCGACACATCGGCCCGGCGAAACTCCATAAAAAGTATTTCCATTTCAATGGAGGCTCGCGGAGACGAATAAAGTCGGCCAACGGGAATGCGATGTCCATAAAGAGACACGCGAGGGGGCCTCTACGGCTTTTTGTTTGCATTCAAACCAGTAAAAGGACTAACAAACGCCCTTATGAAAATCCCTTTACGCTTGGGAAACTCGGCCGAGGGAAATTCGGAGATGCGCGACACGCCCCGAATTGAAAAAGTAATCTGTTTCGGAATTAAAAGTGGATTAGTCGAGAAAAACTAATGTGATTCGTTCATATCGATATTTCGCGAATGGGATTTTCAATATGTCAAATAAAGAACACTTACGAAACGACGGTTTATGCGAATGAAAAATGGCGTTTGTGTCAAAGGAAATGCTGACGAGAAAACGAAACGAAAGCCCACTCGAACGGTTACAAAAGAAAGTGCACTTGTCGAAAGAAAGTGAAATTGAAAAGAAATATCGAATAATGTATTATAATAAGTCGCCAAAGAATACTTTTAACGATAAATATGTGCTCATAATTATGATAGTGGTCTAATTTTAAGTCACTAATTTGAAAAAATATGAGTTTATCATTGTTTTTTAACGAATATGATATGATGAAAATTCATAAATCGACATAAATCACCATCACAACAAAGTACACATATAAGATGTTTAAGTCAGTCCTCTCTATTCCGATGATGAAATGGTTTAATGATTCGGCCATCATGGCGACTTTGGGGTAACTTATCATACCATGGTGATACGATTGTATTTGTGTACAAAAATCCATAAAAATAAAAATGAATGTATGTGCGAGTTAGTTATGCATGCCTTTACCGCTTATCCGATCACGATGAAATTTTGTAAATACGTTGGTTGCGCATCCGGGAAGGTTTAAAACCATTTTAGAACCCGATTTGACACTATTCAAGATGAAAATCAACGCCGGGTACAATCCGCTAGTAAATAAAAATAAAAATAAAACAGTGCACTTAATACAACGGACGGACGCCAACGTATCGCTCGAAAACCAACAGTTTGTGATTTAAAATATCGCAACCGCTCATTGTATTAGCACCAAAAAAAAACTGCATATTACCGTCAAATATTGCCGAATTTCCACGCGAGAGAGACGTAAAGCGTCCCCGATCGACGTCAACGAGGCGTATAAGCCTCTTTGATGATCAAAACGTACCACCGAAACGGCTCTACGTCGACGATAAAATTAGAGCAGTGCGATACACCATCCCATTAGTTGTTTATTGACAGTGGCCGCAATCAACCCTAAAGTTGCCGCGAGTCCAGGGGCCTAGGGTCAAACGACTCCGCTAATTGGAAAACGGAGTGCACCGCTTCTTAAGCGGCCCTCGTCAAAGTGACACCGCGAAGGTGTGTTACTGTCTCGTATTAGAATTAATTAAATCGGACACGGACCGATGCGAAACGATCGCAGTCCGCATTATGCACGAGCGAGGGTCGTGCAAAATGTGCGGTCGACCGACGGTGCTCATTAGTGGCGTGCGGGGAAAAAAATGGATATTGCCGAGTGCCGCCATACGGAAAACTCAAACTGGTCCGCTAAATGTATCTCGTTATTCCTCTGTTGAAGGGGGCGGCCGTCCCGTTCCCTGGGCCCGGCTCTGGTATGAAGGACGTTTTTCATCCGCGGGTGATTTTCCGATATTTCGTGTGTTGGCCGATGGCCTATGTGTGTGTTATGCGCGTTTTCATTAAGGGAAATTGGGTGGTTTCATTGTATTGTTGTTTGTGCCAAAGCCGAATTTCAATTATTGCGAATCGCGATTGTATTGAAATTTGTTTGGGACTAACATGTAGGCGCAGTGGTTCTTAACCGGTGATGAGTGAAGTTACAAAAATTAATCGGTTCATCTTCTTAGAACTTTGTAAAAAGAGGGTTGGGTGTATTTTAATTTTGACTATAGCAGCTACCTTAAGGCCAGGCGCCCACTGCGATTTTTAGTCGCGGCGATCGTTTAGTCGCGAAAATGGAACGCGTTGTTTTAGGTTAAAGTGCGCCCATATGGTTTCTGGGCGCACTTCAACCTAAAACAATGCATTCCATTTTCGCGATTAAACGATCGCCGCGACTACAAATCGCAGTGGGCACCTGGCCTAAAGGTAGATATTTTGAAGAAAAAAAACTATTAGAATTTCCGATAAGGCACAACTGGTGTCATATAAGGTTACTAGGTTGATTGTTGTACAATTAAAATCACATACTATTGTTAAATTAGCTGCATGTTATAAAATATTATAGTAATTATTATGTTTGGTGATGAAGCGAAAAAATAAATTATGAAAATTCCTTATTCGGACAATAAAATAAAAAGTATGTTAGATGATATTGAAAAAACAATTACCGATAAACTATCCAAACGGTTTTTTGATTAAGATTGATTGAAGGTAAAAAAATTAAATTGATTACAAATAAGTTTTAGTTACATTTTTCCCAAATACATTTTAATTGATATTTCCATTAACTGCAGTTCAATTTGCTCAATTTTCAATAAAACTTATATTTGACAGATTTCAGAACCTACGATTTTGATGCTTTGCGAAATTTTTTCACAATCGAAAGTGCTCCGCGACTTTGAAAAGGTTAAGAACCACTGAGTCGCAGGGTCTTCCGTTCCGATTGTTCAGCAACTGTAATCATTCTGGGAAATTTGACGTCCGCGCACTCTTATATTTGCAAGATACGAAATTAAGCGGAACGTCCCACTTTCCGTCGTAAAATAAGCAGTCGGAGAAAAAAGTTGAAGGAGCGCAACTTTTTCGCGATAAATTATCTTTATCACGATCCTGATGACAAACGCGAAGGATCTTTTATCATTTTTCAACTCCGGACAGGTTCTCAGAAGTTACACCTGAGAGAGGGCGCAGCGCAAATCTTATGTCACTTTATTAATGACGGCTAAAAAAGCGTTTTTTCACACTCCATATTTATAAACACAAAAGGGCGAAATAGGATCCTATTCTTATCGAATTTATTAGCGGGATATATATATATTCTCGGAGGCATACACCAAATGCACGCGAACAGTTGCCCCGATGGACTGTTTGTGGTTCTCCGGTTCTTTTACACGATACCCTAGCCGTCACAGCATATATTTGGAAATTTATGGTTTGTGGGTGCTTTTACGATTGTATTCTCTCTTTTCCCATGTGCGGAACATACATATGTATATATACATCGGGTGGCGACTGTTTAACCGTCCGAACGGTTTGCGGTAAAAAGTTAATGCGACAACGATATCATAAAGATTGGAAAAATGCGGTCGTACAAATTTATAGAAACATTTGGAGGAAGAAATTTCGATTTGAACAGAAGAGATAAAAAAAAACTTACCATAGAGACTTGTGAATAGAGCTCGTAGCCGATTCAAGTGTCGGTCAAATCTGAAAGTGAAAATAATAAACATGTAAGAATCGATATAAATAAGGTGATCCATCGGAAACGCAGTAAATAATTATTGAATTGGATAATTTTTATTGATTTATAAAGTAGACATGTTGAGATTATTTATCGAATATGATGGTCAAATGATCTTCGCAACTGTACTGGAATATCATAACCGTTTTGATTAAATTTTCGAAGATTTTTCATAGCCAATTGGCTCAATTTCGGCAATAATGGAATGGATTTCTATTTTAAGTTCAGAAATTGTTTGTGGTTTTTTTAGCATAGATATTAGAATTTACGAGACCCTCCCCCAAAAAAATAACATGGTGTTGCAATGCGTGCCAGCATTTGAGATCAGATCAGTTGCAATGAGATCAGCATTTCTGGAAATTCCATATCGAGCAAAATGTCTGAACAAATCGACGATTTTTCTTACTGTTCAACTACCCTGTTGAAACTACATTTCTACGAAATCCATATCGTCCAATTGATCCCACAAAAATTCGATATCATGGCACAATATCGTAAATCCAATGACTATAGATGACAAATGTCAAATATTAGGGTTACAAACTTAAATATTAAAAAAAATGTGGTAGACGATGGCCCACCCTGTACAAATATTTAGTTGTAACGAAGTACACGGTTAATCGAACGTTGATTAGCTGTCACAACCGCCACCGGGTGTATTTAATAACCCCAATCGATTTCTATTGCCCCGAGGAAAGTTGACACGCAAATTGTCGGAACAGCAATGTGTTCATAAATTGTAGTTTCGATCGTGGCTGTTATCGGAAAACGATGTCATGTGAAAATGAAAAGCTTCGTGTTTCATTTTTATTAATACCCTTTATTAGCGTCACAATGTAATCACACGTCGTTTCGCTAATTCGAAATAATATATTAAAAAGAAACGTCTGCTTTCAAACATCACAGGGAAAATTGTGAGTAAAATCTAGAGGGGAAAAAATAGGCTAAAATAAAATCATACCGAGGAAAATGGACAAAAGAGATCTTAATCAGAGACAAACCAAAAGAAAAATCATGAAACGCGGAGAGCAGATGAAAAGCGTGCTTTGTGAAACAAATTTGAATACGCATCGCTCAAAATAGACGCAAATAGAAGGAAAAAGGTTTTGCACTAGACTCAATTTATTCATTCGAATTACATTGAAAAACCTCAAATGTAGCAAAATCAATGCACCGACACGTCGCGGTCAGCTTTATTTTTTCATATCCCGATTATGCGATGGAAATTGAATTTTCATACGACCGGGAAAGCAAGCATGGAAATATAATTTTGAATTCGAGAGGCAATAGGAAGTCATGGGCTGAAAAGGTAGGAAGCTGAAGCAAACGTTCCCTCGGGAGGGCGCCGGTACACGATCCTGACGACCGGAAGCGGAAACCTTCAGATACAAGACGAGGCGATGTTCTTTATGTGGAGAAAAAAATCAAATCAGGACTGTTCCTCGGGAAAATATTTTCGATGCACTCCGAGTTGACTACAGTTGTAAAAATGAAGTAAAACAATCGTTATTTGATTTGATGTTACTTTTAACAATTTCATAATAATGAATTTTTTCAGAAAATTTCTAATAACTTTTAGATCTTTGTATAAGTTTCATCTCATTTTTTCAGCGTCAAATATTTTTCTTTTTTCATTGAATAGAATAGTTTGAGTATAAATATCCCCTATCCCCTATAGTGGATTTCTGTGTGTATGTGTATCTGTCTGTGTCGATGACGCTCGCGACGAGCGAGTACGGGTATTGGGTAGCCTCTACCTCTGGCTTCGTCTATATGTCACAAACAAATAACAAATGAACTATTTTGATTTTACTAATTAAATATTAAATATTTAAATCGGGTACTCATTTCGGGTACAATCGGGTTTTCACATTTTATCGTTTTCCGTTTCTTAACAAAACCACAGCCGATGTTATTAACATCGGGCCTAT
>JAOXNN020000004.1:1436728-1454001 GCA_028571205.2 Hydropsyche betteni
CCCCCCCCCCCCCCCCCGACTTAGCGGGAGGTACGATGCAAATATTTGACAAATTCATTAAAGGACGAAAACGGATAATTGTGAGGCATTTTCGAGGGTTGGCGTGCACGCAAAGTTTCCGTGTCAGCCTTTTAGCACAATGAGTCACGCCGAGACAATAGTGAGATCATCAATCTGAGAGCAACCGAGTTGCCGAGTCAGACAATGTGATGATCAGGGATTCCAAAAATACCCACATTGGCCAATACCGGTATTACCATTAAAAAATCGCATTATTGGTACTACTGATATTGGTGTATGGGAACAATTTGTATGGGATAAAAAAAACTGTGCATTATATAAAATAAGTGTGCATTAAAAAAATGAGTGCATTTTGTATGAGCATCAAAACGTGGGCATTAGAAAAAATATCTGTACCTTGAAACGAATAAACGTGCATTAGAACAGGACAAAATACCATACCAATCGCAAGACCATTATTCAGAAATTTCATAATATAATCGATTTGCAATAAACCGAATTCAAACAAAATCAAAATTGTTAAAATGTAGTCAACAGTTGTATTGTATTGCCTGTATAGGTGACATTGCTACCATCTGTCATTTTAATGCACGAACTATTTATTCTATCGCACATATCATATTTTTTATACTAAACAAAATTTTTATTTTATTGTACACTACGAATAAAATAATGCTCAATATGAGATTCTTTAATGCACCAAAAATAATGTACATCGTATATTTTTCTAATGCACAAGTAATTCGTTTTAAGACACAATCTATATTTTTTTAATGCACAGTTAAATTGCATCATTACTTAGCAATAAAACACTAATTAATTAAAGAAAAAATATCGGTTAATTAATTAATTACTTTTATAAAATACACAACAAATTTTTTTTGACAATCACAAATTTGCTTAACAGTGAGGAGAATAAAAAATTTCTTTAATAAACCCAAAAAAAGTAGAACAATTTTAATTACAATCGTTTTTGCTGTTAAAATAGGATTTTGAAAAACACACCATATCTAAACTTTCGTTCCTTAACCTTAACACGAAAATGAAAATGCCCTTTCAGACTACATTAGTATAGTGAAGAGTTTTCAACAATTACAAAATATTTTCCACGAATATTTGTCCATTTTTAATACCAATAGTACCGGAGAGCGAATTTTTTGACCAAAAACTGCTAAAATCGGTTTCGGTAATACCGGCATTGAAATCCCTAGCATTGGTGCAAAATGGAAAACTGAAAAAAGAGCACTCGAATGAGGATCGAAACGTATTTTTTTTTAATATGTAATATGGAAATTCGGCGTCGGCGGATCCATTGTGTGCGGCTATCTCCTTTGGCAATTTCTTTTCGTTTAAGCCCCGCTTTGTTGCGATAATGTATTAATATTTTAGCGAGCGGTGATTAAAGCGGTTATCCATCTTTTTAATATACGGAGCTTTCCGGACGAAAGCTCGAGAATTAACTCGTTATCAAGACATTATAGCGATTGAAACAAATGCAATCAGAGGAGGAGATGGGGTGAATAAGTTCATTAGCGACCGCCGGATGGTGCTTTAAAATACGCCCCCCTTGCCTTATTACATCTAAAATACATACGCGGAATACCTATAAGCGCAAACGTAAGAAAAGAAGAAAGAGCTTTGACCCGGGCGTGGAAATTTATCTCGAATTCGCAGAAATCGCCGCGATGGCGAGATTTTATTACCATTTCAAAAGGGGCAAAAGTTCTCAATGATCCGACGTTCGTGTACTTGCAAAGGATGAATGTATAAATGTATAAGAGTCGCGATTTATCTATTGCGCATATTGGAGTTATTTGTTTGCGGAGAGGGTACGTTTTTCTCATATTTATTTATGGGGGGTTGCTTGTTGATAGTTGCAACCGTTGAAGTGCAGCTATGAGAGCAGACTGCAATAATCACGCCTGCTATTGCAGTCGGCCACTCGAGCTGCGTTCATTTTTTATGTGCGCAAACTCGAAAAATTAAGCGAATTCAACATTTTTTTAAACGTCAGTTTAACACTTGTAAACTGTCGACGTTAACGAGTACACCGAGGAGCTAGTATGCTTCATACATTCTATGTATTAGGGGTTTTCAGAAGTAATCGGTTATTTTAAATGCTCTCGTTTGAGTTCAGTTTGGGCCCGAATACGGTGAAATCTTTGTAAATATTTTTTTTTATATAGTTCGTCAGCTTTAGTTTTTGTGACATAAATAATTATGTGTGTTTTACTGAGATTTGAACCATGTAGAACCAACGGTCTCGCCTCGTCTGTCAAACTGGCAATCATTACGATTGCAAAGTGAACAGCGAGAGCGTAGTTTGCTCAGTCTTCATCTCGTTGCCCCTGGGTGGTTATTGCGATTTGCTTTGTGGAGAGTCAACGAGCAAAAAGTCTAGCATATAAACTCGCGTATCGTTGGTCTGAGGGCCTTCTCCGTTGGCATGGCATGGGCTCTTGTGGTACATTTCCCTTACCGATACGAGGTTGATTCTCGGATAAGGTATTTAGCCTAGACTCCTAATATTTGATGAGGAAACCTTGTTCTGTAGTGGCCACAAAACGGGTCGACAATAATGATGACGATGAAATTTATTTTATTATTAAGTGTAAAATTTCACAGCCTGACACCAAGAAAGAAAATATTCATCACAATAAAACGGTTTTAAGTAATAAGGTACTATTAGGTTTCAGGTTGAACTGAAGTTTATTTTCCTAACCCAACCTAACTTAATCTAAATTAAACTAACAACCTAACATCTAGGGCTTAGATTAGATTCGGTTTGGTTAGATTACGAAAAAAAATTTAGTTCAATAGTAGCATAAGTAATAATGATAATTTTATTTTGAAATAATATTTGTAAATAATTTGAAAAAAAAATTATGTGAGACAAAAATAATTGATTATATATAAAAACTCAATATAAAAATTTAATTTAATGAAAATAATTTGGAGCTAATTCAAATTATTGAAAAATACGAAGGTATCATAAAACGATAAAACGCTATGTTACATACGTAGAATATTCATAGAAGTGTCGTTCTACAAATGTAATGACAAGGAGATTGGTTATATTATACACAGGGGAGCAATCAATTCACATACATAACAATGCTAGTGCTTTATATGACTGAAATTCGCTTACGATTTGGTGCAATTCGCTGCAATTTGAACAATAAACATTAGTTTGTTGATTTTGCATGCACAAAGGAACTATCATGTACATTAAAGTAGCATATTACAAATATACGTTTCAAAGAGGCGAATTTCATACAATACACGTCCAAAAAAAATATTCAATGAAAATGAGGAAAGCACCAAAAATAGCAAGCGAAAACAGCGGAATAAAGAAAAAGGAAAAATAATCAGACGATGTACAGCGAGTAACCATTTTCAGGCAACAGGTAATGGTGTTGGGCAATGACGTCATACACCCACGTGAAAAAGAAGCTACCAAACTCGCAACAAAATATTAACATAATATAAAATGTATTAAAATCGTATAAATCACGAAGAAAACAACAACATCTAATATTATTTAAACCACCTGTAATAATATACATATATAAATTTAAACTAACCGAAAACATCAACAAAAGTGTTTAGGAGTATGCGCATCATAAAGCGAACGGTCCAGATTGCACTTAAATGTACAATGAGCTTTGAAATGTGAGCCTTCATCCGGTCTTCTTTCAGTCGGACATTATGTAGCTGTTACAGTTCTGGTCGTAGAACCATTGTGCCGAAGAATAAACTGTGTCTACGCCACTACCGCGATATTAATGTATTGTAAAGGAAAGCCGGTGGAAGAAAGGCGAATGAAACAAGACTTTCTACTAGACAAAACTTAGAATCGTCGCCCAGACGTTTTAGTAAAATCTAAAATAGGATAATTCAAAAGAAATACATAATTTAGTGATATATCAAATATTCGAGTTCAACCGTTGAAATGAATATCGGGGAAATTCGATTCATAAATTAAGTTGTGATC
Organism: Hydropsyche betteni; assembly: GCA_028571205.2. Taxonomy (NCBI): domain Eukaryota; kingdom Metazoa; phylum Arthropoda; class Insecta; order Trichoptera; family Hydropsychidae; genus Hydropsyche; species Hydropsyche betteni. The sequence continues at coordinate 1,440,744 of JAOXNN020000004.1, forward strand.
CCATCGGAAGTATTTCAATTTCGAGAGCTTAAATTTTAAACGAGAATCAGATAATTCCGGGTACGTAGATGAATATTTATTTCGCGCCGATGGACTGACGTTTCTTATAATACGATTCACAGATTTAATTCATTCGGTCCGAAATATAGAATTTTCATTTGATTCGATTCGAAACATCTCAATTCAATTAAGAATATTTAAAAATTCTACCCGAATGCAAACATATGACATCGATACTGGAAATAGGAATCATCATAAATTAATATCATGAATATTTAACGGTGAAATTTATCGAAAACAAAACACGCAAATTCTGAACCGAAATTTAAACCGTTTTTCACGCAAACACGGCCCAGCGACGAAACCGCACACGAAAATCGAAAAACTCAAAAACGAACAAAACGCGATTTCGTTTGACACTCGAATCGATACGGAAAAGCAACGATTGCCAACACGACAAGAGTAATTCGATTCGAAAAAGGGGCTTTCCGAAAGCTTGGAAAAATTGAATTTTTGTTTACCCTAACATCGGAATTTTTGTTTGCTATATACCATCGGAACTTTTGTTAGCCTAGTATCGGGATTTTTGTTCACCACAACATCGGAATTTTTGTTACCCCCATCTTCGGAATTTACGTTGTCTTAGCATCGAAATTTTTGTATATCGGAATTTTTGTTGCCTTATCATCAGAATTTTTCTAGCCTTATGAAACTTTTGTTTACTATTACAACAGAAATATGTCATTAAAACGATCACTTTATGAAATAGTGACGTCTCAATTAGAGATCCCAATACTCCTACTGTACTTCTGGTACTACTGATATTATAAAACAAGCTACCTGTAGATATCAAGATTAAAAATAGTTAGAAATTTATGATACAATACTCATTGTTGGTATTGTTGTTTGTAGTTTTCATATTTCAGACGATGGAAATGTTGAGAAGGGATAGTCTAATGGGATGCTGTGGCCCGCTTGTGGTTGATAAACAGCGACGAATGGTGATTGCTCATGGGACTGGAGCCTTGGGGACTTTTGGTAAGGCTCGTGTGCTTGTATCAACGTGGATGACGTTTTGATGTTGCCTACAGATGATTCGAAGAGTGGTTGAGAGATGTTTCTATTTTTATTTTGTTAAAATAGCTTTATTTTTATGTAAAAAATTTGTTGAAAGGTACTAAATCGAATCATATCCATAATATTATATTCAAAAGCTTCTTTATAATATCATTAGGTTTATATTAGGTGCTATAAATGAGATTGATCACTTTTCATTGGAAAAAATTTATTACTCGATTGTACGTATTCGAGTGTATCGAAGTAAAAATTTATCTTCGCATAATGATTATCAAAGAGACGTCTTATTGAAAATATAATAAAAGGGTCTTTCAATAGGGACCCTCGAAATTTGTTACGTTATAGCAGCAATGTTGTTAAAGTGACATTTGTAAATTTGTTGACAATTGTTTAGTAGTGTACGGGAAATCACCGTGGAAGGTGAACAACGTATGGAAATCATCAAATTTTATTATATATTTTAAAATCGAGCGTCTTTATTGAAAGACCCTACGTAATACCTGGCTGTTTAATATGGCGTAAAATATTTAAACAAGCGCAAAGTTCGTTATTAAATATTCTGCATCGCCAAAAATAAAAGGCAATATGAAGATAAATAACGTCATATTCATGCAAAAATATAACGAAATTAAAAATATGTAAACGAACATTTTTCAATTATGAGAAACTTTTTCTGCCTGCCAGCAAAAAGCGAAAAAAAAAAAGAGAATTAACGAGGCGTCGAGCCACACTCGAGAATACCTAGACGTGTCTGAGCAGGCAGACAAAACGTTAGAGCAAACGACACGTGAAAATGATAATCCCGATGGAATTCAGCAAAATCGCCAAAGTAAACGAACAGCAAAAAAGCGAAAAAATAAAAAGAGAATGCGCTCAAAGCATCCTCACGTATGTTTTTCGTCGAACGAACAGGCAGACTTCGAAAACAAACAAATAATTTAGGAAAGCGCAAAAATGCGGACGAGTTCAAAGAACGCGCCGGAATTAATTTAATCAACGATTGTTACGTCTGGTGCAATTTCGTGGGGAATTAGCAAAGCGACATTACATGAACTGTTCCGCAACGGAAACATTCACACGGTCGTATTTAATATGCGGTATTGTTTTATGCGTCCATTGTTGCGATTTCGAGTGGTGAATCGTAACTAATCTGAAAATCGATAGCGCGCGAAAGTCTCGGAGGGAACGTTGAAAACTTTTCCGGTACATATCGAAAACGCGTGTATTCGCTCAGAGCAGAAAATTTTGCAATATCGAAACATCTACAGTGAAATCTCGTTAAATCGATAACGTATATTAACAGTAGTTGTGCACGTTATAACAGATGCTCGATTGAATCAGTAGATATTCTAGTGAAAGTGTTCTACGAAAATCTGCCGCACGAAAAACTAAATACAGTAGAACCTCTATTACCCGAAATCATAAAAAAATAGAAGAATTTATTTTTTTTGTATAATACGTATGCAATAAAATTATACTGATTCTTGGCAAACTCAACTACGACGGTGGTCAAATTGAAGTCTGAAATAAATTTTATTTTCAAAACACGAAATATTTATTTCAGAGTATCAAAAAAATCACTTTAAATAGGATTCGGTATTTGGGCGTTCATTATCGTAATCGCAGAGGTTTAGAATAGATGTTCAAAATCAGTTATAAAAAAGAGACAAACAAACTCAGTGAAAACTTTTTTCACAAAATAAATGACCAAGATTGATTTAATGGAAAACTGAAAAAAAAACTTATTATCTTATATTTAGAAATAAAACTTCTGTATAGTTGTAGTATGGCCACTGCAGTATTGTATATGTGTACTTGTAAAGTTGTAACTGCTCTAATTGTAGGTCAGTATTGCACAATGATACATAATTCTATTAGCTGATTTATTAGCCTTTTTAATCTCAAACTGAGCCGTTGAATTATTCTCAATGTTGATTTTAATACATATATATTTTTAATGTCACACATTTTATGCCATAATTAAAAGACGTTTGTTTGTGACGTTTTTTTTATAATATAAGAACTTTTTTCGGGATTTTTCACGATCCGGACCATCTCAATCCAGAAAATCGAGGTTCTTCTGCACTACAACAGCACGTGTACGTGAAAACTTAACTATCGAAAGAGAATCCGAATCGTTCTTGTGTATTCATAGTGCGACCTCATCCGGCTCGTTACCGGGCACGCGAGTAAAACAAGCCTACCCTCCGAACCTACACCAGCCCCGTGACCTCCTCTGGCCCGCCGGGGAGGACGGCAAACTTCGTCGGGAGGACTTTTTTAAAAAGTTGATAAACGTCGCCCGAGGGGTAGGAAGCACTCCTCCGTGAGCAACTTAAAAACAAACATCGGCGAACGCCGAAATGAGAACAAAAACCGACGACAAAGTCGGAGAGCGAGTGACAGTTCGCAGAGTGCGCGCGACGAATGAAAATAGCGTTTAATCTCGTCGTTAGTTTAGGAACGTCGTGATTCAATCGGAGAAAGTGACGATTGTTCTTTCTCTCGAGAGAGAAAAAAGTTCATTTTCACGAAACCGAAGTCGATTCGAGCAAAAGTTGACGGATAGATTCGGTTATTGTATTACTCGATGCGAGAATAAACAACTGTAGTGTTGCGAGATTGATGAATATAATGAAAGTGTATAGCGAGCACGAGAATAAATAAGGGAAACTATAAAAAATGGCTATAAAATACGCGGCCGCAAGTAGCTTTATCGCAGAGCAGAAAAAATAAACATTCGTTGTCTACGCAGACATAAAAGAATCAAAACAATAAAAAAGAGTACTGGCAAGTACCGCGTTGAACTTTAGGGATGTCGTCCCCTACGGGCGATAAAAGAAAATTATTTTTAGTGCGGTCTTCGCTGCGACAATTCGATATTAAGTCAAATTAAAATCCAGAAAATCTCCCGAAATTTTTTCTAGGAAGCGTATAAGAAACGGAACGAACTTGTTCCATCACGAAAAACTTTTTTTTCACGAAACAAGTGAATAAGTTGTATTTCCACTATTACTTTCATTGCGGTCTTGTTACTCGTTATTTTCGCTTTCGCTACTACTACCCCCCTAGAGCGAAGCGAAACGCTTTTGCTGGTTTTTCCTCGCTTACGCGATTGCGAAAATGGGTCACGTCTATTATTATGAAAAAATACAATAAAATATACGAATATAAATTTGAAACAAAACAATTTTTTCGCAACTGCAATGAGATAACATATATATGGGGAGCGGCCGATATGACTGAAACGTGTAAACATAATGCGGTGCAAACGCAAAGCCACCCTCTCCGATGCAAAAACACAATGTGTACAAACACACGCGGGGACATAAAAATAACTGACATCGTCTCTGTCGAAATCCATAAAAAGCGATAATTTCTGGTTCGGCTCAAGGGACGCACTACATATCCAAGGATGGCGCCGAATCTCTCGTAACGTTTTCCCGATAATGCCCACTTTGCCTCCCCTTCGGCATCCAATGATATTGAAATTTCTGCGAGTACCGTATTTATTATAGGAAATACCCGTATAGCGGCGGAAAGAGCTCAGTGGGATCGAAAAATGTGTACATTGTATAAATGGGTCTGAGATGTGGGAAATATATAATAAGATATAGGGGAGATTTGTCTAATTTTGTGATGCTAAGCGTTTGTTTGTATCTTGTATTCTGTAGTGAAATAATTAAAATGAAGCTTGCAATCATGAAGCATCAACTTTCTTTTTAATTGAACCGTTATTTAGAAGTTGTGATTCATCACCGATTTTGTGTGACATCTCTTTAAATTATCAAATCTGAAATTAATTCCATGATACTGAACATGCTGTGATAGTATACTCAATTTTCAAAAAACTTCGATTAACAATATTTTTTAAAAATAACTGGCGATTTTATTAAAATACTTTTCACAGTTTCAAGTAAAGTGTAAGTAAATGAAAAACACTATTTATCTTAATTAAAATAATGAATATTTTCATTAACACTGACTATTAGATATCTACGCAACAATTATTTGTAATTTATCTTAAAATTTAAATTTGTTAGTTTAATAAAAAATGCTAAAAAATGTTCATATTCTTCATACTCGTCTTAATCATTCCTGTGAATTTTCGAATAAAAAAAATGCTAAATACTTTTAAAAAAATCTTCGTAAAACATGTTTATAATAGCATCATACGAAAACGGTTATCAATAAATTATGTTATCATGAATTCGTATGTTTAGTAGCAAACTTTTATAAAATATAGTTCTCTAAAATACGTTGGTATTATTAAAAACAATCAACTTTATTCTGATCATTACAGAATTAACTGTGTCACGAAATTAGACAAGTCTCCCCTATATACCATTTGAATTGGAAATGAGCGTATTTTGAATATGTTATTGATAAAACAAAATGAATTAGTTAAATAAGTAGCGAGCGTAGGAGTCATAAACGACGTTTTTACTCTAAAAAAAATATACGCGAATGAAGAATTGCACACTTTTATCCGAACATCGAAGAACAATTTAAAATAAAGCTATTCTGAAATGTCAACGAGAGGATGCCCGAAGGCACGGAATAACGAGAAACAACACGAAAGCAAATGGAACGTATATGTGACGTAAAACGAATTTCAAAGGTGAAAGAGACTCGAGTTTGTTAAAAGTCAAGGATAACCGAGCAAAAAGCAAACGGTGAGAATTAATGTATTTGCTCTCAATACTGCACGAAGTATTGAATAAATAAAATGCTATATTGTACAAAAGGATATTTCGAATCGAAAATTCAAATCTGTACGATGTGTTTGTAGCGTGTATTCTGAATTTTTTATAACACATTTCAGTGAAAATAATGAATACCGTGTGAATAAATCATCTGTGCAAATTTTTCATAGCGTTATCTTATCCTTACAAAAACATGAGTCATTTGTATACTTTTACACCATTTTGGTTCTTTAAATATCGTTATCAAAGTGTAAATGGGCCATGTACAGAAATAATAGATATAACAGGGAATATTCTCCGATTATTTTAGAAACACGATAAAATAATATTTGTAAAAAACCGTGAAGACGCGATTCTCATACCACTAGTTGGCCGACGTCTCTAGACAAAAAAGCAGTGTAAGTGCACTAGATGTGCAACTGCAGTGTAAGCCGTCTACCGCTGTTTATCAATGTCACTTTATTGTGCAAGGGCTTTGCATTCAAGGATAATTTAAGCGTGGCTGCCTGTGCCCACCTGGCTTTAACGGGTTAACGCCAGACGAAACGAATATATTTCGTCTATTCGAGTGTTATACCTATGAAAAGACGCAGACTCAACAAAAACGCTATTCACGCTTGTATCATAGACAAAAATAACATGCAAAAACGAAAATATGAATATATTATTAGGTCAATGTAAAAGATTCATCATTTTTTTCTTTATCAAATGCGATATCGACACAACTTTTTAATCGATTCGCTTCTATCTTCAACATGATGTTTATGATATTTTAATGTAGTTCAGCATTAATTATGGTCAGTAACATGTAATCAAAGGCTGCCCGATCAACGGTGTATTAGTTAATGAAAACCACAACTGAGTGATTCTAACTTTACACATCATAAGTATTATATTTTTGGTTGGCGCGTTGTTATTTTTTTCAAAATTTGAATAGTGAAAAAGTCAAAATTTAACAGATACCGAAAACAAATAGAATATTTTATTCATTAGGAGAAAGCAGAAAAATATTTCAACATAAAAAATCATGATGAAACATATGCATTAACCTAACAGATACGAGCAACGGTAAGCAGCGTTATGCTCAAATGGGGAGAATTAATACGATAACGGCGACAATGGAAAACGAATGTAAGCACGTAAGCATAGCTCAGAAGCCAAATATCAGATTACTGATGAGCACACAGGGGTAGTGAAATCGTGCTCGGGGTGCAAACATGCAAATACGAATGTGTATCTAATGGAAAACCGAACCGAAACTCAAAACTCGCCGCGACTTTAAACTGGTCACGGCGGACCTCCGAACGACCTGACCGGTGTACTAAACAACAATATGACCGGGGTAAAAAAAAAACAACCGGTAACCCTTAAATAACCATTTAAGCGCGTCCGCGTTAGGGTTGTAATTAGGTAAAAGCATAGCTCGGGGGAAGAACGACAGTCGCTCCGGAGGGTCGTTTCGGGGGAGGCGAAATGACATTTATGAAATGCCTCCAACCCTGTACATGATTTTAATTTAAAACAGCGCTGATTTTAAATATGTATAAACGTGCATTCGTCCCGCGGCTTTTTCCGTTCAATGGAAAATAAAATTTTGACTTTTTACCTTGGTGAAGTTTGGGTGCGGTGGAAATTTTTCGCATTGTGAATATTCCGAAATAATTTCAGAATAATACTATTCGAATCATTTGAATAACAAACACGAAGATGTGCCTCCACTCACGCTAGAGTGATATTTTCAGCGCGAAAATTCGGCTTTCACTCCACTATTTGACGCTCCAATCTACATCGCTAGATTGTACCTGTAGATAAATTAATTTGCCTCGTAAGGGTGGGTCGCCGTATTATGAAAAGCGTCCAAGGGGAAATCACCTTATTTAACATTACAATAAGATGAGAAGATAAAACATGGCACTTCTTCGTTTATGCTTTTCCTGCACGGTAAGCCACAAACAATTTAGATAAAGAGGATGTCGATAAAATTTCGAAATAGACGAAAATGTTTTCCGAGCGAGGCCAATCCGAGCGGATGTTCGATAGCTATTTTCCAACGTGTAAAATTTAATTTTTGAAATTGAATAATGACCGGTCGTTGCGGGGCATTCTTAATGAACCGACAAATATCCGCGAAAAATAATGAAAAAAACCGATCCGGTGCGCCAACGATCGATCAATCAAAATAATATGATTTCCGAAGAAATCCAATCAACCTTGAGAGATTTCCACGATTACTTAAATTCAACATGGATATTTATAAATTAGATAAAATCTTTCCGACATTTTTCACTAATCAACAAAATAAATACGAGAATGATTATAACATTGACTAATGATAGGCCCGATGTTAATAACATCGTCTGTGAATTTTTTAAGAAACGGAAAACGATAAAATGTGAAAATATTTAAAAACCGTGCCGTTTTGAAAAGTTGATACCCGTAACCGATTTGAATATTTAATATTTTATTAATAAAATCAAAATAGTTCATTTGTTATTGTCACCATTACGAATACGTACATATAGGAAAAGCCAGTAGTTATCCCTTATATATAATAGCGGATTTCTGTGTGTGTGTCTGTTCGATAACGCCCGCGACTTTAAAATGATCGACCCGTCGATACGATCGTTTTTTCGAATTATTAAAAAAAAACCATTCATTCGTTTTTATTCAAATCGGGTACAATCGCCAAAAAAACTTATATTCTGGAGATAATAAACAAAATATTTGTTGGGCATCGACGGCATTTCGCAACGACACAGTTATAAATTTTTTTTGCATAGATATATTCAATTTTTATTTTATTACGTAATAGTATAGTTATCAATTCACTGCCGATGTTATTAACATCGGGCCTATATATTAGTTACAGAAACTATAGACAGAAATCCGTGATTGTATACAAAGGATATTAATTGAGATATGATCAAAGAAGAGAGATGTGAAATTCGTATAGGTATTAAAAAAAATTAAATTGATAAGAATTCAAATACGACAATTTACACAAAAAAATCACATTGCAATATGAAGCACACTACCAAACATCACATCTACAATCCCCAAACATAATACGAAGCGAAACCGAAAAAAAAATGCAATAGAAATCTGATTTCACGACCGAACACCCACACGTCAACGCCAAAACTAGGGGGAAAGGATTCGATTCGAAAATCGCACGCGAAAAGCGAAAGGGCGAAAGTGAGCCTTCGGAACGGGGTGCACGCTCCATACATCGCGGGGGTTAATTCGAAATGCATTGTTAATGAGTGGCCCCATTACGCGTCAGGCGGCCAACCTAATAATGTAAGTTTCGCTCAAATTCGGGCGTCGAAGCCTCCCGACGGTGCCACGTTGCGCATCGTTCGGCAGCACGTCCTCGGCGAAAAATCAATATGGACACAACCTTTGACGGTGGGCGGGGAGCGGGCCCTTACATGGAACACCTCCAGGATGCGAGGACTCGCAGGATTCCCGTCTGGAGGTGTTGATGTTGTTTTCGCGGCCGTTAAATAACTCCCGCCCGCGCCGGCTCTCTTTCTAATCAAACTTTTCTCGTCCGATGGTGCAAGGTGTTGGCGGTCGAGTGGGCGATAAATTTTTTTCGGGTCCGGATTATAAATAAGGGAGAGTCGGGAAGTGAGGGAGACGGGTTTCGTTCTCTTCGCGAAGTTTGCGGCGCTTTCCATTTTTGCGAAATTATTTATCGGCGGCGCGGAATGCGCTACGTGTCGTTTCGTTTTTGTGCTGTGCATAGGGTTTGTGAAAACGCGGGTTCTAAATAACCGCCGAGTCCGAGTTAGGTTAGGCGCCCACTGCGATTTGTAGTGGAGGCGATCGTTTAGTAGCGAAAATGGAACGCATTATTTTAGGTTGAAGTGCGGCCATATACCATATGGGCACACTTCAACCTAAAACAATGCGTTCCATTTTCGCGACTACAAATCGCAGTGGGCGCCTGGCCTAATAATGTTGACGACCAACAAAAACTGATCAAAACATTCGAATACAAAACATTTCGACCAACGTCGATTCCCTACCGTCAAAACCCAGCGATTACCTTTCGGAAAATTAAAAAAAAAACCCTCAAACCCCCGGTTGAGCATCCCTGCCCGCCTCTGCGGCAAGTCAGTTACATTTTTTACGGTTGGCAGTGTAAAATGGTCACGATTACGCCGGCAGGATGTTCAGCGCCGGTGATTGAGTGGCTGACAGGTGGCGTGGCCTGAGCCATTTCACATCAGCCACACAATACACACACGTCACATGTGACCGTATATACACACGTGTGTATGTGTGTGTGTATGTGAGTGCGGCTTTATATCGGTTGTTCACTGTACTCTCTTTGTGCGTTGCAAAATTCGTCGCGCGAGTTAAATATGCATGGAGAGTGCGCCTTTTTGCGAGCCGTTGTTAATTGGCGGTTTTTTTTTTATATGTCATTTTGTGTTGGTTTAAATAGGTGAATCTTCGGTTTTGTATGTTTTATTGGAAATAGAATGTTCGGTTTAGTATTTCAATATTTTTCGGATCATTGTTATTTTATTAGGTGGTCAGTATACACAGTAGTAAGATTAGTTAAACTATTTAGTTGTATGAAGTGCGGGAATTAGTATTGTGAAAATTAATTAAAAATCGAAGCATGTGTACGTATAAGATTAATTAGTGTACTTATACATTACTGAATATGTTACAAAGTGTTCAATTTAACAAAAGTTTCATCAAAATATTTGGAAAAACTTTCGATAGTGCAAAAAGTTATCGCATGTTAAAAATATTCAATACTGACCATTTCATCATAATAAAATTTACCATCTAATATAAATATTGAATATTCATTCTAAATAATGACCACATATTGATCGATATATACAGACAAAAAAATAGACCAGTATTAGTGTTTAAAAACTGATCATGAGTGAATTAGAATATGAACCAAAAGAATGAGAGTCTTTCTTATTGTATCTATATAATGTTGAAAACAGTCATTTTTATTGATAAGCAATCCACATACATTTTTATCATCCATTCGATCTCTTTTCATAATTATTCAAATAAAACATCTGAATGTGTATCATTTTATGCGAAACTATAAAAGAGAGAGCCTTAGTTTTAATAAAATAGTCACTTCGATCCACTTTTATATTGTACAATATGAACGCATTGGGCAAAACGAAAACGCGAAAGAATCTCTGTATATTAGACGGGCCCGTTTCATCCCTAGATAAAAGTTTGGAAATCGCTGGTATTATAGTATCAATAGCGTTTCGAGGACGATATACGTTTGAAGGGAAAGGGACGTTTCGCTCTTCACCTTCGACCTTTCTCGAATTGACCAATCTTTCGAGCTTTCAATGCAAACATTTGAGGATTTCGCAAAGTACTCTTGCGAAATTGTGTTCGAATAAAAAGAAGTTTTTATGACGGGAAAAAAAATTCAATGTCCGGGGATGGGGTAAACCTTCCACTTCGATCTCGCAAGGTGAAATGTGAATGATGATCGTACATTATTCAAATAAGCGCGAAATCGTTCATGTTCGAAAATCGTACAATGGATCGATTGAGACATCTATCGATTTTCGCGCCAACTAAAAATAATACTTTCGAACAATTTTCATAAATTCACGTTATCAAAAACTAAAAAAGACATATCAAATTTGTGTTCACAGTTAGTAATGAAGTCTGGAGATGGTTTGCTGGAGATAACGTCACGTTCCGAACGAGCAGTCGTTCTCAACCTTTTCACGTGTCACACGCGATTCACATTTCTTTACTACTTTTCAGATTACGATATAATTGCTAATAAAAACCGAAAAATAAATTAGTTACCACAAAATGTGTAAACTGGTGAAGTTGACGTGAATAGTAACTAAGATTATTTGAAATATTTATAATAAAAAAAATTCAGAAATAATTTGAATTAATTTTTTTTAGTGAAACATCAACTTCATGCTTTTTTGTAAAGAAAATTTGGGATATAATGGAAATTGTTTAACACGAAAATGTATTCTGTGGAAATTGGTTAATAACTATTCTGCAGGATTGATAAAATACTTGAAAATTTATAATATTTCCTTTATTTTCACATTTGGTGAATATTTTGAAGCGAAGCCCACCATCCCGCCTGTTACGTGCACATTTGGTGAAAAGAAATTGTATCAACTTAGGCTTAAAGAAACTGAAAACATGGTTAGTAAAAAATAATTTGTAGTCCTGTCAAAATACCGTGATGTTTAACATGAAATTCGTTTAACATAAAAAATATTTCGGTCCTTTTAGTAAAACATTTTTCTCTGTATTTGGTTAAATGTATCAACCACTACCTAAAAAATCAGCAGTATCAAAACAAACAAAAACTCAACAGAACAATCATGCGATTTTTCGAACAAAACACAAACATTCAACCATAAAAAAAACACTTCTATCAATCCGCGTCTTAATAAGAAACCTACAGCGAAAAATCAGGGCAAATAAAAAAAAACAACACCGACAGAATACGATTCAATCAAAGAGACGTATCGACAATACGGTATACATTGTAGGGCGAGCACACGAGACGCGATGACTTCCAGTTTTTATCCGACGTTCAAAATTAATTAACTGCGGATGACTTCTCGTAAGATGTCGGCGATATGTCAAAGTTACGTCACAGATGACGACATACGATACGGTCGAGTTTTGCTCCGAATAGGCACGACAGGTACGGCGGCGGCTTTTTGTGGCCCGTTCCGAGAACGGGTAATCGCCGATATCGACGGTGGAAGCTGATACAAAAAAAAACAGAAATGTGTACAAAATAAAACGACGGCGAAACCCAATTAGAACGCGCCGATCGCCGGGACAAGCTCGATTAGGTACGATCGGTGATTTTTTCTGTGGCGATTTTTATGGGATGATCGACGTCGTGTGTGTGATGTTATGGGCGATTTGGAGATTTGTCGTTGGAAATCAAATAATTGGTGAGGTTCGATCGAGTCGGGGGAAAAATGGGATGGATGTTGTTTGTAGTTGAAAATGTTTAGTTGGTTGAATTATCGGAGCATTAGTGATGTGTCTGAAGATAGATGGAAAGATATCGTTTAGTGATGGATGGTTTCGATATGGAATACTATTTTATTATTACTATAAACTGTGTTTAAAGAATAACACTTGTATCAATTAGATTAGTATAAAAAAACAATGATAATTCAATAAAAATATTATTTTTGAATTTTAAGGTCCGTTCCAATGATAGAGCATGAGGCAAGAAGCTAGTTTGTTTACAAGTAAATCCGCCACTGCTAATATTATGAGTATTTTGTTTAGAATTCTTGAAAAACGCCTTTCCTTCATTCTAATAAAGCAAGAATATGTGAATTATGTCAAACAAAAATACCGTTATAGATATCAGAAGGGTAATCTATATATCTATACTATTATAAAACCGAAAGTTTCTCCATCTGTCTGTCTGTCTGCCCCCCGTTTTTGGGAAATTAAACTTT
>JAOXNN020000004.1:1460363-1489467 GCA_028571205.2 Hydropsyche betteni
TCTTGGTGGGTAATTTGAATGTCGAAGTGGGTAACACAATTACCCGCGGGTAGTGGTTTGCCGACCACTGGTCTAAAACATACCTCGGCAACCTGTGACTTGCGGGTCACTAAGTGAATTGTTTGATGATTTCAAGTGACCCATCAGATTAATTATTATTAATTACTAGTATATAGATCCGATATTAATAGCATCGGCTGTGAATTGATAACCATACTATTACGTAATAAAATAAAAATTAAATATATCTATGCAAAAATATTCTATAACTGTGTCGTTGCGAAATGCCGTCGATGCCCAACAAATATTTTGTTTATTATCTCCAGAATATAAGTTTCTTTGGCGATTATACACGATTTGGTACCCGATTCAAATAAAAATGAATGAATATTTTTTTTTTTTAATAATTTGAAAAAACTATCGTATCGACGGGTCGATCATTTTAAAGTCGCGAGCGTCATCAAACAGACACACACACAGAAATCCGCTATTATATATAGGGATTTTCACTATAAAATTTACAATATTATCCACTAAAACTGTTTTAAAATACACCTACTGACCCAAAACGCTTCATAAGAGACATTTTGGTTGCTTCTGACTCCACAGTCAAAAAAGGTTGTCGAGACCTGGTCTAAAAGGTTCGTGCCAAATATTTGAAAATATACATACTTTCTTCTAAGAACGAAAAGGTTTGAATGATAAAAAATTGGTTACAATTATTCAGCTTTGCTTTGATAATCTGCATAAAAAGCCGCTTCGATACGAATAATTCATTCTGCATGGAAATCTGCAAACTGCAACATTATTTAGGACTAGTTTCGTTAATCAGAAAAGGTTTTTCTTGCAAGACTTATTGAAAATTGCTTTTAAAATTAAATTAACAAGAAACGAGAATCCCTATGCATTCCGAAACCCCTGCGCGTTTCGAAATTAAATATAATGTGGAAAAAATATGCTGAATTTAGATTTCGGCAGATATGTGTGTAGTGTGTGGGTATCCATCGTCAAAAAATGCACATTATATTCCCATCAAGTGTTCACCGCCAACCCGACCCGTACCATATTGTGCATGGATGTGTTTTATATGGACATTTTACGTTCTCGAAAAAAAAAAGATAATAAAAGGGTACGAGCGTTTATTCACACACCGTTTAATTTTATGTCGGAAAAAGAAAAGTGCCGCGCAAGTATATGCCGATACAGTGATCTGATTAATGGCGCATTGATGTGTTTAGATTATGCAGGGAAGGTTAAAATATTTTGCGCGGTTTTCAAACAAATAGAAATATCGTTGTCGATTACCAAACGTTAACTCGATTCGAAAATGTAAATATTTCAAAGGCCACCGGGAAAATGCACTCGTGCATAATTTATTCATTTATTACGCATATATACAAATGATCATATGCTGACGTCCAAAATAACCGTGACTAAACCGAATCAGTAACGACAATATTGCAGTAAATATTTGTGAACAATTACGCAATTCATTGTGCAAGTATGTACAACATTAAAACTAGATTATTAGTTGAATACTAGAACAAAGAAAAACGTTTCGATTATGATAATACTGCATATTTATGTCATTGGAGCGTTTAAGGAATAAGTTGAAGCGGAATTGTTTGAATAGCTCTACAGCAGTTGACATTCTTTCGACAAGCACACACTTCATAGTTTCATGCAAGACGGAGAAAGGCATCTTTCTCGAACTATACTATCAATTACATACATCAAATAGAAATTGCATATATAAATACAGGCTATAGATTCAGTTTAAAATACATACAATTTTTTTGCAAATACGTGAACATAAGGAATTCTCTCCAGCGAATCGAGAATGCGAGGAAGCAAAATGAATGGTATTTGTAGACAAAGCCATCCACAGATTTGTGTACATAAATGCAAGTTGAAACATTTGGAAGCAAAGAATTTCAGAGCGCATTCAGTTGGATTTTTTGAATATTACATGAAAGCCGAATACATCAATTTGAATAACGATAATGACTGCTACATTTTCATAGATTTAACTATTTTTTATACATGTACTATATTCTAACATAAAACCATGTTATGGACTGGGTTGTTGTTTTGCTTAGAAGAGACTTAAGGCGCCACCGTCTTATCATATTATGTATTAAAATTCAAATGAAGCACTATTCGCATTCATGCAATGAATAAATGAAATAATAAAAAAAAACAACGTTGATATTCATAGAATCTTCGAAAATAGCGAAAAAGGCATTCGCCAATACAAACATAGCCATGCAACTACAGTAGAGCCTCGTTTATCCAGATTGATAAAAAAATAATTTTCTGCTAGTTGGTAATAATGATTTCATTATTTATTTTTAATGTCACCCAGTTCATCTAAAAGAAAATGTGTTGAGTTATCATTAAAAGACATGTTGGATATTATCGATATCCTGAAAAAAGGTGTATTGATACATTTTTTGCTATCAGGACCGTCTCAATCCTGTTTGATCCAGATAATCAAGGTTCTACTGTATTCCGTTCTATGAAAATACGAATACCAAAAACGCGCACGATACACAATACTACTTACATTTACGTCACAAAACATGCACTCGTAAATGACCTCTGCGCCATACCACTGTCATACAATATTAATTCTTTCCTCTTCGACTCAAAACTTCATTAATATTCTCGGCTCTTTTATTGCATTTACTTTTTCTACATCCGTTGCAAGCTAACGAAAAATAAACCGCATCATACACAAATTTAGATTGTTTTCGACGCAATATTTCGCGCCGACAAGCTCGTTTTATTATCGGAATATTAGAACGTTTAAAAAAAGTAGATTGGACGACATGGTGCAAATTGGCGACTTCGACAAACACGGTCGGTGACGATGCAAACAGGTGGTGCAGTCATGAGGTCACCTCGCAACATGGCTCACGCAAACACACGCGATTGTCAATGTCGGACACATACACACAGTTCAATTGTTCGGCGAGATTACCGCATAGATAATGTTTTAAAAATTACGTTGAATATCAGTGATATAGTATCGTGGATGGGTTCCGCGACAATTCGTCCACGACAATTTGACCATACGACTATTCGTCCACGACAATTTGCCCACGCAATAATTTGTCCTGAATAGTTCGAATAGGACAATTTATCCACACGACAATTTGTCCCGGACAATTCATCCACGCGACAATTAATCCAAGACAATTCATCCATGTGAAAATTCGTTGATGTGACAATTCGTTCACGAGAAAATTCTTCCACGACAATTTATCCATGCGACAATTCGTCCACATGGCAATTAGTCCAAGACAATTCATTCACACGACAATTCATTCACACGACAATTCATCCGTGTGACAATTCGTTGACGTGACAATGCGTTGACGTGACAATTCGTTGACGTGACAATTCGTTCACGAGAAAATTCTTCCACGACAATTTATCCACGCGACAATTCGTCCACATGGCAATTAGTCCAAGACAATTCATTCACACGAAAATTCATTCACACGACAATTCATTTACACGACAATTCATTCATACGACAACTCATTCACACGACAATTCATTCACACGACAATTCATTCACACGACAATTCATCCGTGTGACAATTCGTTGACGTGACAATTCGTTGACGTGACAATTCGTTGACGTGACAATTCGTTGACGTGACAATTCGTTGACGTGACAATGCGTTGACGTGACAATGCGTTGACGTGACAATTCGTTGACGTGACAATTCGTTCACAAGAAACTTCTTCCATGACAATTCTTCCACGAAAAAATTCGTCCACGTGACAATCGTGGACGAATTGTGATGACACCTCGTGAATGGGAATGGTGGAGAAAAAAAAGAGATTACTCTTGTTCGGATGTGTATTTTACATTACAATGTGGTATGATGTTGTTAATACGCATTATACGAACGTGAGTACGTTTTTGTGTGTCTTTTTGGGGGCTCTCGCGTGTGCTCGTTTGAACTGAACATTGGAAAATATATTTCAATTAAATCTGTCTACATTTGCATGATAAATAATTCCAAATGTAAATAAGTTGTTTTATTACGGAGGCGAAATTGTTCGCACAAACATACACACACACGCGAGAGCGACCCGTGAAAACCGCTTCGTTATTAAATTATTAAACAACAGTTCGGTTTGCGCATCTCCGGAATTACAGCGCGATTCAACGTCTGACACGACACACGAGTGCTAAGCCTATTTGTTTGTAAAAAGGATTTTCCGACATTTTTAAAAATATTTTTGCCGTTTTCTCCGTCGAACGAGACGCACTTTAGACGCGGAGATAAGATGGCGCCAACCCAGCACCCCATCGCATATTGTTCCCGTGTATACGCGGACGTATCCTGAATTCGGAAATATCCTTATTAGCATAGTAATAGAAATACATGAAAACGGACGAATGGGAAGGAGCGGCTTTCCTTGGGGCGGCATAATGCACTCGCCATATCGATAAAGTGAAAAACTGCAACGCAAGAACCGGTCGAAAAACACACCGTCGAATAAATCCCGAGAGTGGTCCTGTCGTAAAAAAAGGATATAATGGAAGACGTCGTACGCAGACGTACAATAAATTCGACAGTGAGTTTCGTTACGTTCTAGTAATTGTGTTTTTGTTCGTACAATAGCTCTTCTATTATGTTTATACGTAGACGTCATAAGACGCTGAAATATCTCATTATGGCGTGCTAGAATGGTTAATGGATCGATACGAGAAGATTGTATGGCGGCTATAAAAAAAAGATTGATATTTGAACATGAAGAGAGAAATGTTTACGCGATCTGTGAATTGTAATACGTCGATGAGCTGACTCAGTCGATGTAAAACAGATATGAGCTGGAATATATTGAAGAGTTTTTTGAATGAATCTTTAGAAAATGCGCACAAGAAGATTGGATAACTAGTTTATATGTCACACGTGCTAATAAATAAAGACTACTCGAAGTGACAATTCCATATTTGAAAGCGCTAATGAATATCCAACACACACACAAAAAAAATCTTTGAATATTTTAATGCGAAAAAAACGCAGAAAAATCAGGCTAACGGCAATGTGTGTTATATTTTCAAATGAATACCACTTCAAGTGGGCGTATGAATATTGCACCGAAAAACACATAAAAATTGACACACGCACGAAAAAAACGCCAACCCAAAAAGAAAACATCATTAAAACGAATCTAACTAGACACAGACGGGAGCAATTAAAAATTTCTGAACACTTAAAAGGTGAAAACAGCTGTGTAATGAGAATTCGATGAATGAAACTCAAACATAGTGAAAAGCGACTGCGCCGAGGTAAAACCGAAAACTCGCCGACTTCAAAACCCGGGTTTGCTACCGCAGATGAGTTATCTCGTCACAAACGACGCATAATTGAAATTTCTACGGGATATATAGTAGCATTTGTGTCTTTGAGCTGAAAGCTTTCGGCTGCTGAAAATATTCGACGCGGATCCGTCGAATTTGTTTGTTCAGGTAATTTCGCCCAAATATATATGTTCTGTGAATATTTTTCATAACGGCGGTGATATATTTTGTTTTGATCGAGGTTTTCCATAAGAAAGTTTATTAAAATTCATTAAACAGGTATTGATATATGTAAAAAAACCGCTAATAAGTTCAGTCAATGTATAAGTTTGATCAAATATTCTTCTCCTTTCTCTGGACTCTAATGAATATAATCTATATTAAAACCATTCTATTGTGTAGAAGATACTTCCTTTTCAGTATCTGTTAAGTTTTGGTATATTCAGTGAACAATGAACCCGTATAAATTTTTGAAATGCTTAATAATAATTTGAATTTGCATTTTTCATTATAAAAATAATAACGCAACCCGGGCCAATCAAAAATACTTATATATGCAATGGAAATGCAATTAATGTTAGAATTACTCGATTGGGGTTTACAAAGTTAAGATCTGGGGATTTGAAGACTGAGGATGACATGCTTATTAATGCTGATCCACGTTAAAATATCAAAGAGATCGTATTAAATATGGGAGTCAACCGTTAAAAAAGGTGCCATTTCATATCGATTTCAAAATAAGTTTAATAAAAAAAACGATGAAACTTTTAAATTAACCTAACATAATAGAAACAAAGAATTTCAATAACATTTCGAATCGAATCGATAAAAGTTAATCGTCCAAATAGATTTATCAAACTCCGGCCACGATTCGTATGAACTTTGACGTACATTGATTCGATTGTGTTAAGAAAAAGGCCAAAATCTGAGCCATTGTCGAAAGCCAGACGTCCTTCAAAACTAGAGTCACATAATGGCTGCGAGTCATCTCGCTAATAAGACAACTGACAAAAAGCAAGGAGACGAAAAAAAAAACCCGCTATCCGAAGAAAGGAGAACACGTATACACTTCAATATATACAACATATTATATCAACTATAAAAAGCGTCGGTAACACAAAAGTCCACTAGGTTTTCTACCATCTGAATATGCAAATCGGTTCGACCAGGGGAGGGTTGGGTCAGTCTCTTGCTCGCACCCGTTACCGCCACGATGGACCCTTCTCACGAATTCAGCATATGCCATTATAAAAAAAAAAATTACACGACGTATTTTCACATTTCTGATCGAACACAAAAAATGCGTCCTAAAAGCGCCGAAAGGTAAAGAGCCCACGCGCAAATTTGATCAAGCGCAATTTAATTTAAGGGCGCGCGAACAGAAAATTAAACCCGCGCGTCAGCATATGTATATATTAATCTCGAAATATATCAGATTCGCGTCGTATTTACCGGGTTCATTATTTCGTTCAAAGAAAACAATGCCGAGCAGACGCGAGCGCGGGGTTTCTGTCTCGTTAGGGCGAGTATCCGTTACGTACTCGCGAATTCGCGACTTATTAAATTTGCGAAATTGAAGGCGAAATCGTCGACTATAAATATAACAAAGCTAATGCATTAACCGCGTTAAGCCGCCGACTGCGGTTATTTTGTAGTACATATCGCGAACATTGGGCAATTTGCGGATTGCGATAGTTGCGCGGTAACCGAGAACAATCCCCAAGGTCAGTGCTCCGCAACCTTTTTCAATCCGCAGTAGGTATAATTTCTGGACCACTGAGAATCTAGACCAAAACGATTCTGGAACAACGATTAAAGTTTAGTTTTTGGTCCAGAATCGCTTTGGTCTAGAACCTCAGTGGTCCAAAAGTACGTTTGGTCCAGAATCTCTCATGGTCTAAAAACTGTAAATTATACCTACTTTCCACGACACACTAACGATTTCTCCAAAATTTCGTGGCACGCCTGCCATAGTTACCAAATTTCCCAGGACTTTAAATAGAATGCTCCGAAAAAACAAATAAAAATCGTACACAATGTTTTCCCAATATTTACCTCTAAGAATTATTAATCAGGGCTTTGGAGCGGAGCAGGTGGAGGAACGAGTTTTTTACCCGGGACAAAAGCGGAGCCGGAGCACGAAAATTCATAATGCTCCGCTGCTTCGACTTTTAATGTAAAATTGAATAAATTTCGTCCAAAAGTATGATATTAATTTAATTTTTAATTAAAATTTAATTTTATCACTATTTTCTCACACTTCGTAGCGAGTTATATAATTGGTGTATTTTTAAACATCATCATTAGCAACCCGTTAGTTATTCATTGCAGGAAAATGTCTTTTCAGACAAATACAATCGGAAAATTAAATTAAATTTAACCGAAGCGCGGAAAGGAACCGAGCAAGTACCTCGATGCCGAAACTGAGCAACTCAAAAAAGTAATCGCTTCAAAGCCCTGCTATTAATATCTTTAAAGAAATTTTAATATAATTTTAAATTCAAATTAAAAGACAAAAACATCAAATGTTCATATGAAAATAATTATAGCGCAGCAGGCGTTTTTTTTCTGAAAATTATAAAATGAACATTAAAGTAAATTTTTTTTTCTCAAAAGGTGTTTTCAATTTTTTTGGTCTAATTATAATTTTTTTAAACAATAAGTACAAAACTGGGCGTTCGCACACCACAAACAAAAATATACATTTATTTATATAAATCACATTAATCATAATACATTTTAGGCAAGTTATTCGTATTCTTCTCGTATTGAACAAAAGCATAACAACACACCTAGCATCGTCTCGCACCTCAACAGTTGCGGAGCACTACCCAAGACAACAAACGCTCGCTCCACTCCAACAGGCGACTCTTCTGTTATTTTATTATATTTAATACCCTCGGGACGGGGTTGATCCGATATCGAAACGAGATCATTCTCCGTTCGGTCACGGAGTGGTCAATAAATTCGGCGTATTATGAGATAACGCGGCGAGGGGACCCCCGGTAACGATCAAACATTTTTTCGATCGGACGAAATTGATACGTCGAAAGCGTTCGATAAAAGAATACATATTTTTTTATGCGAGCGATTGACTTAAATAAATCGAATCCAGTTACGGCGGAAACTTTTAAGAAGAAAGTTTACGTTCGGCGGAATATCGATTCGCGACACTCTGAGAAAGTAAAGCATATGGCACGTGGACCTTAGAGAAAATTCGATTTTGGGCGAAAAACTGCTTTTATGTCTGTAGACACATTTCTTCCGAACTTCAAAATGAGCAAAAAAACTTTCGCTAAAAGAACTTCTTAAGGAAAATATCATATAAATGGAAAGAAAATCTTTCAATGCATCGCATCGGCCGGAACCTATCATCTGAAAAGTTAACTCTCGGTTACTCGCGTATCGTCTGTAAAATACTAGTGGGTGAAAAAACAAACATGTTTTTTTGCTGAAATTAAATGTACTGGTATCCAGTAGATACCACACAAATAAGGCTCCGGTCATATTAGTCTCACTCGTTTAGCAAAAATGATAAAGTACGTAGATCGGGAAGAGAGGAACGAAACTGTCATAAGCGACACAACGGCCATGGAAACGGCGGCGTTAGAGCGATATTGTTCTCAACTCAACGCATTGTACTTTCCGTTTTCACTAAGCAAATCGATCTAATGTGGACGGACGCTTACAATTAGCGAGCGTACGCATTAGTCCGACTTGCTTAGCTAAAACGATAAATTAGGTAGGTATATCGGGAAGAGAGGGAACGCATCGGCCATGGAAGCGGTTTTTGAACGTTATTACTCGCGACTTACTTAAACGTTTTTACTAAGCAAGTTAGACTAAATGACCGAAGTCTAAATATCTGTCTATATTACCCCGACTTGCTTAGCTAAAACGATAAATTAGGTAGATAGAAAACGCAACCATCAAAACGGCCTTGAAAGCGGCGATGTTTGAGCGATACTTAATATTATACACTAGTAAATAGACCCGATTTTAATAACATCGGCTGCCCGATGCCCGAAAAGTCGATTCCCGTACCCGATTTGAATATTTAACTAATAAAATCAAAATAATTCATTTGTTATTGTCACCAGACGTCTTATAGGCAAAGCCAGTAGTTAGTAGATAATAAGCATCATATTATAGACATCAACTGTATAAGCATAAAGACCATATTAGAATATTAGAATATCTAATGTCGCGAGCGTCATTCGAACAGACACACAGAAATCCGTGATTATAGGGAATTTTTGTAAAACAAATTGGACTAATGTGATCGGAGCCTAAGCGTCTGTCCATATTAGCCCGACTTGCTTAGATAAAATAGATAGATAGATCGGGAAGAAAAGAAACGCAAACGTCACAACGACCTTGGCAGCGGCGGCGTTTGAGCAATATTACATTTTTGCTAAGCAAATCGGACTAATGCAACCGGAGCCCAACACCCCGCGAGCGACCCAGGATCAACACGTCTCGATCGCGGATTCAATCTGCAAACACCGTTCCCTTCAAATTATTAAGCAAAGCCATTAAACCGAGCGAACGACCAATTCCCCGAGAACAATACGACACAACCTCGACGCTGGCCGGCCGTCGCTCGACCCGCGACAACGAACAATGGCTCCGTTTGATCGCACCGATAAATAACGCAAGAAATGAGCCGTGAGCCCAGCACCGAGCCTCGCCTGATTATGGTGTGGGGCTCGGGGGATGAAACTTTGCCCTCGACGACTGCCGTCAATCACATCCGACGGCGCAGAATCGATACAAACGTCTGTGTAGAGTGGATGTGCCGAATTGCGTGGAGATGTCGGAATCCGTCGACGAGAAGGCCGCGATTATCGCGTCGTTTGCGGATAAGGCCGGGCGCCCACTGGCGATTCAGTCGCGCGATCGAAAATGGAACACATCGTTTTGGGTTGAAGTGTGCGCATATGACATATGCATTTCAACTCAAAACGATGTGTTCCATTTTCGATCGCGCGACTGAATCGCCAGTGGGCGCCTAGCCTGAGGGATCGATCGAAGGGACGGTGGATCCGAGGCGTCGGAATGGACAGAGTTGGAAGTTTACGGTGGAACTCGCAACGGATTGCATATATCACGACTGTGACATTTTCTGAGGTGTTGACTTTCTCCTTTGTTTCGTTCGTTGAGAGCAGTGGCGGGTTTGCGTACAGGCGGTGGAGGTTTTCGCCTTGCGGCCTTGGCGTTTTTGAAATATGAATTTTTGATTAAGTATTTGAGTTTTTCTATACCGATTCAAACAACATCGGGAAATTTTTATCACTTTTTGAAGAAAGAAAGGCGTTTGTTTGCATAAAAGCAAATTTTAATAAATCTTTTCTTTATTGATTATTGATATTTAAATATTACTAGTATATAGGCCCGATGTTAATAACATCGGCTGCGTATTGATAACCATACTATTATGTAATAAAATAAAAATTGAATATATGCAAACATATTTTATAACAGTGCCCTTGTGAAATGTCTCTAGAATATAAGAGTCGCGAGCGTCATCGACACAGATACACAGACGAACACACAGATATCCGCTATTATATATAGGTGATAGGGGATATGTTAAGCTATGTTATAATTTCGTGAATGGGCGAAGCAAAAAATCTCGCTTTGTCTACGAATTTTTTTTAAATTTAGTAGTGTATAAACACCATCTGGTATGAATGCATCATTTAACGCTTTCTGTCAAATATGACAGTTGACATGCTTTACGACAATGGTGGAGAACCTTTTTCGTTCACGCGGCAAAACTTCCAAATATTTTTTTACTATCGGGCGAGCCGAGGATATTTTGATACCTTCTATTATAAGTATGCTGTAAAACAAATCAACTGTCATATTTGACACGATGCGCCTATACACCATCAGATGTTGTTAAATTTCATAAACAAAGCAAGATTCTTTCCTTAGAAGCGATTATACAAATGTAGTGATTAACATAGGGGCTCCCAAAAATTTTTAGCACCTCGAGCTTTCGACGAAGTAAATCCGCCACTGGCAGAGAATTTCTCGTGTTTCGACATTGTTTAAAATTTCTTAGGAGGGTTCCCACATAGAATCGAGATATCGTATATAAAGCAGATGATTGTTTACAATTATATCACGATCGGCATTCCGAAAAGTGAACGCAACGAGAAAAATGAGAGTTATAGATAATGTGCTCTTTTACGAAACAGCGTTGCGTGGTCGTCGGACACGAAAATGTACAGTATCTGAAAATAATTGGATTTTAATGTCGAAATTCTGAAACAGCACGAGATCCTACCGAATATAAACGATCGTAAATCACAAAGTATCCAATCTATTTTTTGCACAAGATCATCGATAAATATGAAATCCATATAACCGAATCGAAAAGTATAATATTTTATTAGATACTTTTATGTCATCAAATACATATTGTTTTCATCGCATGAACGACGTACTTCTTATTATTGGCGAAGCGCCATTTTGTCGAGATTTTCCCCACACATACAACCTTAATTTGTAAATAGTATTATGAATACATAAATTTTTTTTATTTAAAAAAAACAAATTGATTGGTACAAAACGGTCAAAATTTAAATAAACATCAGCGATTATGATAGAAATACACTTAATTCTCATTTTACACGGTTCAAAGAAGAATCGATTATTTTACACATGGTATAAAAAATGTATTATTATACCACAATAGTATGTGTAGGTAATGGTAACGTATCCCCCGTGTAAAAAGAGGATTGGATAGAAGTTCCATTCAAATACGTTGATGGAACCTATCTTCAATTTTTATATAGTTATCATACATTGTTTTTACACGGTAATCTCTGGAACGTATCCCCCGTGTAAAAAGAGAATTGGATAGAAGTTCCATTCAAATACGCTGATGGAACCTATCTTCAATTTTTATATGGTCATCATACATTTTTTTTACACGGCAGTCTCTGGAATGTATCCCTCGTTTAAAGAGGATTCGATGAAAGTTCCATTCAAATATATTGATCCGATTTACTGATCTCATGGAATCTATCTCCAATTTTTATATGGTCATTATGGATTGTTTCTAGATAGTAGTCTCTGGAACGTATCCCCGCTTCAAGAGGATTGGACGAAAGTTCCATCCAAATATACTGATCGGATTTTTATACGATCACCAAAATGATTTTTTACAACGCATCCGTATAAAAAGCGAATCGGCTTATAGAGTGACGTAACTGACCGAATCCGAAATAAGGCGCGAAATTCGAACCGCGGCCACAACACAACAAACAAATCGACCATATGTTACTTCGACGAGATCGGGACGCGAACCAGACGGGACCGACTCGACCTCCTCGCGGACGGGACTTTCGAAAAAGCTCCCGTCTCTCGTCTCCGAGGAGGCTCCACCGCCGCCTGGAACGTGAGAAATTTCAAGGACACCCCCTGATGGCGATCGATACCGAGTCGTTAGTTTCGTGAGAGCGGCACGCGCACTCGGGAGACGATACCACGGCCACAAACCGGGACCGAGGACGCTGCGACTTTGTTTTGGTTTTTTACGCGCGTTCATACATACGAAACGATTCGTTTTTTTAATAAAGATTCATCTAAGGTTTACCTTATTGAAAGTTGGGGGTGGTGTCGCGGGGGTGGGGGGGTCGCTCTGCGGGCACCTGTAGTCGCAGTTTACCGGCGCGAATATTCTTAAACACGGTTATGCTCGATGAACGTCGGTTGTCGACTGGCTGGGGAGGGGAGGAGGTCGCGCCGCGGTGAAGGGGCCGGAGGGGGGGGGAGTGTGGTTTGCGCAAGCGCAGTTTGGTATCTCCCCCCCCCGCCCCTCCCCGCTCCCCCGACCGTGCGGTAGTGTTTCAAAACAAGTCGTTCGAATTGAACAATCGGCGCGCTTTTTCGAACTGAGCTTTTTCAATGTTTTGGATGGTTGGAATGAAACGGTGTTGGAGGGTAGAGTTTTCGTTGGAGATTCTTCGTGTTGGTGGTTTTTAATGAGTTTACACCGAATTTTCTTTTTGCACGGGTTCCAAATAACATGGTTCAAGAAAAAGAACCGATTATTTTCTTCACTTTAACATGGTTAAAAAAAAAGAAAAAATCACATAACGGACTGCATTATGTGCAAGAGATTTTTAGCCACAAAAAATCTAGTAGTGATACTGAATGACTGCATAATTATGTTAAATATATTTTTTAAATAAATGAAAAATTACTGTTTTTTAATTGCGTATTACTAGTTAGAACCTATCTACCATTTTTATACGAAAACCTTATCTTTTTTTGCACGGTAGTCTTTGAAACGTACCCCACGTGCAAAAAGAGAATTTAGTGTATATTGCTTAGGTTTTTTTGTGATGTATGTGTCACAGTTCAAGTGATCAATTTTGTTTATTAAAACCCATACTAGTTTGGGTATACCCAAACTATCGATTTTAGTTTGAATGCCAGTTGTCAAATTTTACCTACATATAATTGCGTCTAAATTAAAAATAGGCGTCATAAGTATCATGCTTGGGTTAGGTTGGGTTAGTGTTTTAGCTTGAGTTGTTAAAACGTGTTCAAAACAAACTCTCGAAGTTCAAACTGACACGACGGGTAGACACTACGCGTATTTCTCGATCATTAGTTGACATAGGTACCAATTTCCACCTTATTTATATTTAGTATAAGAGCGTTATCTGAGTGCAAACAACTTAAATTGTCGTACCACATTAACAATTAGACTAGAGCGTTTAGAAGGTGAATAAACAGACTAATTTGTTCGTACACAAACTAAGTGGATACTCAAACTGTAACATACACATATGCACTAATATTAATAAATATTTATAGCTACTATGAACTAAAAATAAGGTATATTTAGTTTTAAATATTCCAAATAAAATGACTTATCACCTGCTTAAGATGTTTTTAGATCATTAGATAATCTTGTGTAAAAATAATATAATATCAGTAATACAAAACAATTATGAAAACAGATGTGACAAATTGATTTTCCACGAATTTCTAAACAAAAAATTTTTCGGTAACAAATTTTATTTTCTAAAGATTTTATATTAATAATATTAAAATTCAATAATATTTTGGTTTTATTTTCTTTTTTCAAATACAAGGTATAGAAAATATAATTTTCGTGAAATACGAACGAATATCTTTCGTTTTCTACTTTGCAAGCGACGTGCTCTATTTGTAGCATTTACTTTAATAGTACATGCATGATTTTTTCAAAATATTTTCAAGATGTATAAATAAGATGTTTCATTTACGTATGCTTGATCTTATAAATAGCCTCAAACGTGAAGGTCAATTGCAATAAAAAAAAATCGTGAAATAATTTGCTCTACGAAGATCTTTACTCGTGGCTAGTACTTGTTTATATGAATTTGAATTACACAATTAAAATTTTACTGAAAAATAATCGTTTTTGGTTTGTGCAATTTGTGTTGGACTTTGTAATCGCGCGTGTATTTTTTTATGAAAATGTAATTTTTATAGTGCCTTAAAAATGTATCGTGTCAGTGAAAACCGAATAAAATAATGTAATGTAATTTCGCAATCCATGTACATACAATGGATTTTATACATAAAAAGTGGAACAGTATTTTAACAATGTAATAAAATATTTGAGTAGACAGGCACATTATATCAACAATTGTTAGCTCATAAATAAATAGTTCAAAAGCTTTATTTAATAAATACAAAGTATTAATTAATGAAATAATCGCAAGGACAGAAATTGAACAAAATATGCAAATATAAGTTTTATCAAAAATTTTACAGATTAAACTACATATAGTCAAAGAAATCAAATTAAAAATATACATTTGTACAAAATCTTAATTTAATGTAGGGGAAAAGTGGCATGAAAGCGCCAGTTTTTAAAAAAGGGAATTATAATATTGAAATATATTAATAAAAAAAAAAATTGGTGTAGTAAGTAATTGTTTATTCATGTATGTAAGTAATGAAATAAAATATTTTTATAAAAATAACGAAATTCGGCCCTTTCATAACACATAAGCCTTGAAAGAGCCACCTAAAGTTATGACGGCCAGATTTAGTCTTAAAGGTTGGCGCTCTGTAAGATCCATCTGTCAGTTTGATAGTTGACAGTGTTTGTTTTATTTAACCATCGAGCGGGCGTGCTGTTGCAAAATCGGCGACGAATATGCATTAACGCTTTTGCTACCTTTATGTCGAGTCATAAGCATCAAGATCCGAGGTATTCCAGGGTCAATGTCTCTCTGACCTATATACATACCATGTGTGCTCGAAAGTTTTTGTTATTCATCGATATTTGGGAATTTCTGTAAGAATCCCTCCCAAACTGCAACCCGGTTCTTTCAATACATATCCTCTTAAGAAATATAACTTCGAAAATTAATACAAAGTCAAAGATTTGCAGGCAAAATATATACATATGTTATTATAAGGCCTAATATATTTATAAAGTTATATTAAAGTCATATAATTATTAGATTTGTACGCATAAACGTTAAAAAACAAATAAAATCAACTCAAAAGTTTTTTGACGACGACGAAATTTTCAAAACGTCGTACCGGCGCTGTTTATTTTCAGTGAGCCGTCAAATTTTTGTGGTTGATATTTGGCGAGTGTTACTATCGTAAAATATTTAGACCTGCACGATTCATTAAAAAACTACCAAGTAAACGAAAACGGCTCTTTCAAAACATGGCTCTTTCATGCCACTTCTCCCCTAGAGAGCACCGATTCAGAACCACTGATAACCAGTCACAAGTACCTACCACATTGTCGAACATTTTCTCACTAGGTCTTATTTTCGGGGTAGGCCTTATTTACGGGACAGGATTGAAAAAAAATTTAAAATCACGGTAGGGCTTATTTTCGGTGGAGGTCTTATTTTCGGTAGAACACACCGAAAGCGCAATCTGAAATTTCCCTAGTGAAAACGAAATAATAAAATAGCACAATTCCGGCACAACACGCCTCGACATCTCGTCGCTAGTACGCTGGGCGAAGTACTGCCCTGCACCGGGTGACAGAAGCGGCCACTGGGAGCGTTCAGCCGCAGCTGAGGGTCACGGTGGCCTACCAGGCACAGGGGGGCGAGGGCGGAGGCTTCGGCCGGCGAGGGCGGCGGCTCACGATGTGGGGGCCCCCGGGCGTGCCCAGCGAGACGCCCGCGAACGACAGGAACGCACAGAGCGGCGGAAAGATGGACGTCGCCAGCTGGTGGCAGAAGCGGGAGCTCGGCTTCAGCCCCGGCAAGATAAACACCGCGCTCAGCCAGGCCGCCGAGGACAGCTTCGTCAGCAAGGAGACTCTTCATGAGCGAGTAATTATTTTATTTTTTTTGCACTAGCGACTTGTATGTTTGTTTATTTGCGAGCTTTCCAGTGGCGGCTCGTCCTTTATGGTTTTAGGGCAGGTGAATGTTCATAGCGCTTTGCCGTCAGAATTAATTGTGAACCGTTGGATTGTTCAATTTGCACAAGTTGAATTTGTACGTTTCTACGAGTTGTGCATTCTGATGATTTATCAGTGCTTTAGGTTGTTAAGTACTATCGTTAACAGCTCGGGTTGTAATATACTTTGTCCTGCAGTCCATATATATGAGTCATAACTAGACTATCTTCTCAAATGTAGTGTTTGTTTTCATTGTACAATTTTTTTTTAGGAAATATTCACTACGTTTTATTTTCAATTTTTGAATACTATGGTCGATACGAGGTTGGCTCTCGGATAAGTTATATAGCCTAGACTCCCAATATTTGATGGGGAGACCTTGTCCTGCAGTGGGCACAAAATAGATCGACAATGATTATGAGGATGATTAAATACTATGGAAAACTTTTAAAATGAAACTGAACGGTCTAAAATATTGTTTAGTATTAAAAAAATTTCATATTTGTCCGGGTGATTTCATTTTAAACGATTTTCGCTAGCTTAGATAAAAATTAAACGTAGAGTTCTCAGTAAATGTAAATGTGGTATTGTAGTTTTGCCTAAAGTTGTCGGTACTCATCTAAACCGGCTCGGGAAGCTAATAAAGAGTGGAATGTATGTAACAGGCGGGACGATGGAGTTCCATTTGTATTATTCTCCCCAGAAAATAAGAACTTCCCTTTTGCTTCGATAAAAATTGAATGTAAAGTTCCCGGCATGTATAAATGTAGCATCCATAGTTTTGTTTGACTTTGCCGATATTCAGCTAAGCTATATTATCAATATTCCAACGTATGAATTGTTTTCTTTATTCTTTTTGAAACAATCTTGTCTCAATGTTCTTAGGTTTAGGTCCAACATGAATTTTGTTTTCTTTATTTGGTTAGATTGAGTTATGTTAGGAAAACAAAATCCGTAACAGATTAAACCTAGCGGTACCCTTATCTTTAATTTCAGTTGTGCGAAGTACCTGGAACGCCACGTTCCACATTCCTAATAGTGTTCAGTCCGGATGGGTATGCACATTATCTAATTTCTCATATTACATTATTGAACAGTTGTCAAATTACCATATCGTTCTCATATCCATAGGACCAAAGTGGCATCGACGCATGGGAATCATGACGTATACATCAGCGAATTATCCAGTGGGAAACATTTGAAGATATTGAGCGGCCATCCTCGTACACCATGGTGCGTCACATTTCATCCTTCTCACACTCAGGTGTTGGCTTCCGGCTGTTTAGGTGGACAAGTTCGCGTGTGGGATTTGACCGTTAGTTAAATTTAATTGTTCGATTCGTCGTTGGCGATTTTTTTTTATCGATTCCCTCTTATTTTTAGGGAGGAAGCGAAATTTGGCACGTAAAGGGTACTTCAGTCGCATCTATTGCGTTTCATCCGAGAGATCATTTGCTCGTGATTGCTGCGTCGAACGAATTGCATTTTTGGGATTGGAGTCAACCCCAGCCTTTCAGATGTGTTAAAACTAATAATATTTCATCTAAAATTAGGTATGTATCACGTTATTTTTGCAAAAAATTAAGATGTTATTGAATTATAATAGACGTTTCATTAATTTGTCTGTTTTCAGGTTTGTTGCTTTTGATTCTTTGGGTCATAAGCTCATAACTGGTATATCGTGTTGGTCGCAAAATACAGCATCGTCGAATAACGTTTTGGAATTGTTACCATATCTCCCTTCGGATAATCCGAGTATACCGAGCAATGCTGTTACTTCGGCTCGTGAGCAATTGCCACCATCTTACCATAATTTAATACAACGGTATGATAATCTCGTTAGAAATTATCATCGTATAATTATGTCGAGATCTCACTCTTCTATCACGGTGTGTATTTCAAAAAATCAGCATGGCTTGAGTAGTTATTTTTTTTCAAATTTAAAAATCACAAATTTTATTGATACGTAACATGAATCTGAATTTATGATGATTGATCGTTTTAGATTGACCGTGGAACTGACCCTATGGAAACAGATTGGAGTTCTCCATCAGATGCTTCTCACAGTTCTTCATCAAATTTACCACAGCGGACTGTAACGACTAATTCATTTACTCAAACTAATTCTCATGACACGAGACGAACTAGGACAAATAATGGACCGTTTGAAAGTTCGATTTATAGTATTTTTCAAGGGTAAACATTTATTTTTTAAATCAAGTTAAGAGCAAAAGCAGAAGTTTGTTCAATTGCTTATTTTAGAAAAAGATAAATAAAATCTTGTATGAGTAATATCGATATTGTTACTTTTATGATGCTCACTTATCAAATATTTGATGGAGATAAAATAAACATATCAGACCTTACTATGTTTTCTGTAACAGTTCTTCTTGGAAGTATATTTGCGTTTATTAAAACATTCACAATGATATCTCACAAAATTATCTTTACGATGACTAATTGTTTTGTTGATTGTGAAATTTCTTTTCTATTAAATACAATTCATATTTTTGCTGTGTGGAATAGTAAATTAGAACAATAGATACCTTAATTTAATTAAAAAATATATACGAATCACAAATGGGTATGAAAATTAAATAAAAAATATTTTGTAATTATTGTACGCTACATTTTGCATCTTTTCTTTATCAAAATATATTCAAAATATTTATTTATATTTAATTAAAGTATTGCTTTTTAGGAGACCATCGAATCCGAGGAGTACTGATCCTCAACCATCGTCATCGAACGGAACAAATACTGCATCTGCAAATCGCGAGCAATCTAGAATTCAATCGACTGATTTCACCGAAGAAAATATTAATTACAATATTTTGCATGAAGTCACTCGTAACATGCCTCCAGTATCGTCTCAACCGCAAACTTCGAGTTCGACCAGAAGTATGAAAGCAGCTTATTTGAACAGACTTCAAAACGTACTGGAGATTTTTATAGATCAAACATTGCACTCATGGGAAAGATGCGACACTAATTGTTTTTTACCCATATCAGCTGTAGGTAATCCACGAAACAATGCTCAAAGGAATTTTTTAGATAATTTGACATCACCCGAGGAAAATGAAGCGAACAGTTCATCCTCTAACAATAACGAAGCGAACAGTTCATCTTCTAATGCTAACCAACCTCAAACATCCTCCAATCCTTTGCAACGCAATAGTCGTATTAATTTTAACAGAAACCCTACTCCTGATACAGCTCAAAGCAATCAAAACAATGATGGAAATGCTAATTTGGAATCTAGAAATTTGACTGATATACATAGTATGTTGAGAAATTCGGGCGATATACTCATTAATTCAATAAGGACATTAAGATGTTTTAATAACCGATTGCGTATATATCAGAATAGAATAAGAGGAAATTCTTCTGAATCTCATGCCGAACCCGAAACTACGTCTAATAATGAAATTTTTTCTAGAGAACGTCTAGATCAATATATATATCAACGAAATCTTAATAATCCAAGTAATAGAAACTCTGAACAGCCTGAGCAATTGAGCACGTCTCGAGACTCTGGAAATATCGAAATGTCCGATGGGAATTCGGAAAGTGAAAGGCTAAATGCGATTGATAATAGATTAGGAAATTCGGACGACGTTTCAAGGAATTCATCGACTGCAAATTTTAAAGAAAGATTAAATGCTATGCTGAACGGTCAGATTGATGAGTCTGTTTCTGATACAAGTAATCCCTCAAATGATAATATGAATGTTGAACCTTCTGATAATCTTCCTAGTGAACCAAGTGATAATAATATACCTCAATGTAGTGAAAATACTACGAATGAATCAGATACAAAAACAACTGGTAGCACAGTGCCTGAAAATAGTTCTCAAAATTTACCTTCTTGTAGTCGTGAAGGTACTTCTGATAATTCTACACATCAGGCTTCAGATGGTGACAAGAATGTTCCGTCTACTAGTGGATATAGATCTAGTTCTGTTAGAAATAATCGTAGAATACCCAAAGTTCATTCCATAAACATCGTGGCCGATGCATTTAACAGAGTGGTACGCGGAGTAAACTTGATTGTGACACGCAACCAGGAGCTATTAAATCTTTGGACAAGAGTTCTATCAACTCGTTCCGATCCTTCGATGAATTCAGTACGAAACATATGGGAAGGCCTAAGAAATGATATTGTGCAACTTCAAATTAGTGTGACACAACGTCAACTTTCCAACAACGTTCCGTCTACTCCCGCTCGCAATAACGCATGCGATGGAAACACCAGCAACGCTCCGACAAGATCGGACGATTCAAATAGCGAAACTTTAGTTGGACATAAAAGGACGTTGTCAAACATTTCAAAAAATAAGTCAACTCAATCTTCGTATTCTAGAATGCATCCTTCAAACAAAAAAATCGGCAAAAGAAGAACTAAATCGGCTTCGAGCATTTTAAGCCAATCGTTAAATACTTCAAATAGCAATTTAAATAATGCAAGTACTAGTCAAACTAATCGCTTATTGTCGTTGAATGAAAATGTTTCAACACCTTCCACTTCGATAGAAGCGCGTCCTTTCAAAATCAAGGAATCTCCAATTAAAAGATCGAGCGGACCATTTAGACGTGTATTGCGTCCTCAGTTAAATCAACATCGTAGAGGCCCTCTTTCTAGAAGAGCTGAACTTGAAGTGACGAGAGATTTGATACGTATTCGCGCTCGTAGAATAGTAACTACCATGTTTGGTATTATGATGTATTGCTTAGATTCAAATCAGTTACATAACCAATTAGTCATTTTGGTAAAAACGTTAAAAAAAGCCTTGACTGTTACGTGTCTATTATTAATGGTAAATTTATTTTCAACCGAATCTCCAACGCAAAGTTCTGCTAGGAACAATAATCCTGCCCAAGATAGTAATTCCTCTCAACCAAACGTGTCGATACCAAATCAAAGATCAAACAATATACCAAATAATAATGTACCAAATCAAACGAGAGAAAATGCTAACAATCCTGTGAATGGACCGAATACTTCTTCTACATCACGTCGAGAAAGTGGCTCATCAGCACATATAAGACGAATTCGAAACCATCCGACATTTTATGTTCGTAGAAGAATGTCGTTACCATCTCGGAATATACAACAGTTGCTTTCTGACAATAATAGCTCTCAACCAATATCACCAAACTCCCTTAGCCGGCCATCCACTAGTAGAGAACAAGAATTCGATCCTTCTGAAGGTACTACTGAACCTCCATCTGATAGTTCGAGGAATACTTCATCTACATCTCGACCTCAACCTACGAGAACCAGACTAATGCAAACCCTAAGACCAAATTTATTTAGATCTCATCTTTCTAGACCATGTTTCTTTAGAAGACTGCTTTGTTCTCAAGGTTTTTTAAACGACACACTTAGACAAGCCAATCAACCTGTAAGATTAGAACCCAATAGTCGGGAATCGACCGGTCTAAGAACGCTTTTGTCGAGACTTTATAATAGCTCTAGACGTGTTAGGGGTGGAAATCCTGAAGATCGTGCAGCAAATAATGTTTCCGTGCCTGTCGTGCAAGTAAATGATGTACCAATAGACATGCAAAATGCTGATCCTCCACATGCAGTGTATGCAGCACGTGTGTTCGATCACAGACAACCTGAGGTTCTTACTTTTTTATTTTATAGATTCTAATTAATAATTTTACATTTTTATACTTTGTATATATTTTGCATAAAAGTAAATTATTCCATTTTTCTAAAAATATATTGTAATTAGTTTCAGAATATATTTTCTATGGAGGATATCATATACGATAACAGATGGACGGCAACAATTAGATTCTCTTCAGAACCGACACAAACCTATAGAATTCAAGCATGGGATTTCACCAATGGAGAGCTTCCTGATATATCCGACAGTTTGTATTTTACACAAATAAAACATTTCATTTGTCGTCAACTAGTATTTAAAACACTTTCTTAATCTCGATTTTCAGTCAACAAGAATATTGTTGTTCGAGAATGTAAAATACACAACGATGCTAATATCGATATATCACGTGACGGCCGTCTATTAGTAGCTCTTCTGCTTACACACAGAATCGGTAGTACCTTGAATGTTCTAGGTATTTATATTTTCGAACTTGTACCGTCTTATTTTATGTATTCTATGTTTTTGTTCGATTTTAGGTATATTTTCTCTGGAATGGCACAATTTGGGGGAATGCTTATATACCACGTACATGGAACAAAATGCAGTGTCAGTTTCATTGAGTCCGTGCGCTCGCCATCTCGCCGTAGGGTTGGGTTCGAAACGAGTCAGTTTAGTACCGTATGGACAAAATGGAGTAATGGCTATAATATTCCGCTTAGATCAATCCAAAGATAAATCGAAAGGTCTGTTGTGTGTTCGTTAAATAGCGTGGCATTGTTTTTTAGATTTTTATTATTGTTGGTTAATTGCAGATAAAGCGCAGAGTCCTAAGCCTTTGCAACCGATACGACGTTTGGAACATAATTTTCAAGATTCCGGTTTTACTAGTATGAATTGTTTGAAATGGGCGCCGCAGCCAGGCCAAGGATTAGTTTATGCTAACAGCATTGGTCAGTTAAAAATTCTCAGTTAATTTTTACATCTCTGATCGATTTTATTATAGTTTTTATTAATTTAAAAGGTATTATTAGAATTTTTAATTAACTTTTGATTTATATAGTACAATGTATAAATTTGAATAAGATTACTATTCGAAATATATGTATAAATAAAATTAAAAAAATATATATATTATTTTATAATCCCATTATGATAAATTTTAATTATTGTGAATATAAAGAATTTTAAAATGAACAAGGTTGACACAGTTACTTCCTTGTTCGCAAATGTGACGGGATAAAGTAGGTAAGCCTACTTTTTCAGTAGAATCTGTGTTCTTTGTGCCATTTTTTCAATGTTTCATAATCTAATTGTTTATGAGATGTGATAATACATAGGGGTCAAATAAAATATATTGAAATGTTGTAAACATTGAATAAATATTTTTTTATTTCATGAAATTATGAATTACATATATTTTTTACGTTTTTTGAATTATTGTACATTCAAGTATTTTTTTTTATTATTATTTTTCACTCAGATAAAATGAATCTACATCTTGATGGTAAAATTGCATAATAGTGATTTTCAGATTTTACAACAAATACTGGATAAAATTTACATTCCTAACCCCAAAGCCCATAAATCTAAAGCAATACATATACATATACGTATACGTTTATTGGAATTTTGAATTGAAATACTTCAATTATCTAAAATATATTAAAGAATTAAGTAAATTAAAAATTATAACTGTAAAAATATTTTATCGGTAAGATTCTAAAGTAAAATTGTTCAAAAATTGACTCTTTAAACAGTTTTGGATATTCATGTTTTTTTCAGGACAATACAAAGTGAATCAACAGACAATACTGTTATAAAAAAAAACTAATAAATCAAAAATAGTTTTATAGTGTTTTGGCAATATAATGAGGATTTGGGAAAAAATCTAGAACATATATAAAGTTATATGTTTATGAGAAAATTTATACAAAAAATAATCAATGAGTCATTCGGACATAAGTAGTAAAAATATTAATTTTACTTAACTACATTACTGAGAATAAATAACGCACTTTGATTTTGCACGCATTCGTGGCCGAATGGTTAAATAGTGCAAAAACAGATTATTGAATTATTTTAGATTGATTATATGCATATATAGTTTACGAAAGTCTGAGCAACTGAATTACGTTAACATATGCCTTTCCAAAATGTATTCGCATCGCTTCGAAAAGTCTGATAATGGAGAGGATTTTATTAGTAAAATTTATTAATCTAATTGACTTTTTCACAGTAAAACTACTTTCAAATATACCGTAAGTTACAAATCAATCGCAAGCACGAAATAAATCTAATAATAAAACAAACATGTGTAATAAAGTAAAATGTTTGATCGACGAACAACGAAAAAAAAGTTAATCATTCATGTTTTGTGAGGTTTTTAATGCATATTTATTGTAACAGCGTACTTGAAACAATTCACTTTTGATCATTTTTTATTAAACAATGGATTATGAAAACTTTTGAACGAAAGAAAATAAACCACTAAAAGCAAATATACAAAAATTTATAGTTGTGATTTATTTTGACAAATATGTTTAATATATATATTTCTAATTAATATATTGCACAATAAATTATATACTGTTAGCCTTTTGTATGATAAAATTAGGCAAAATTTCGACATTAATTCACTAATTCTATTTGAAGTCCAGTTATGTCTTCAAAGCAACTATGCATTTATTTATTTTTCAACTAATTCATAAAAGTGGTTTTGGATTAAAAGTATACATTGTATGATCAATCTAATTTTGTATGAAAGTATTATTATCGAAATAATAAACGAGATGCATCTCAGTTTTACGAAATACAATTACCATACAATACGAAGATTTGACTAGTAAGAAATGTTTAATTTATTTGGGCATTTCATCCCCAGGAGGAACGTAATTACAGTAATATGTAGTTGGAGACGTTTTGATTTTTTGGATGTACAATAAATACAAATATTCAAAGTACATACACTTATGCCGCATATGTTTTTCAATTATGTAAAATATAACTAGCGCTTTATAATTTAAAAAAATAGTCCTAGGAATTATATCATTTATTGGTGATCCATTTTTTTTTTTAATTCAAAGGCATGTAAAGTAGATAAACGAAGATTGGCCATGCAAAAAATGCAGTAAATGTTAGTGATCTGATGGTTTTAATTCTTTGATTTGTTTTATTAAGTATGCCTTTTCATCGTTGAACTGTTCGTCTTCAGAGCGATCCGTGTGAAACTTTGTTAAGAAATCCACTAATTTGTCCTGATTACGCAAAAGTATATCCAAAATTGGTTTTGGTTTATTTGGATTAGCTACAAATACCTGTAACATAAATCAGTTATAATTAAAACAATACATAACTTCAGTATAAAACGAAAAAAAAATTATACCTTGAAAACATGAAATGCTTCAAACTGAATGTTGCGAGATTTTTCTTTTAACATATTCATCATAAGTTTTAAATTGTCAGGATTAGAAATATATCTTGTCATTACTGAAAAATTATGCCTATCGAGTAGAAGTTCGCCCAATAATTTCAAACTTTGTCTTCTAGTTACATAATTTTCAGAATTTAAAAGGCGTTGATAATGACCGAAAACCTTATCGTAGTTCGCTTCCAAAAACTCAGAACATAACAATTTATGTCTGGTCAAAAGTTCCTATAAAAAACGTGATTAAGAAAAAAAAAAACACCAACGTATGTATCATGCAGGTATATTATGGTTTTAGTGTCCTACATTTATTTAAGTGAGTTGGCAGTACTGATTAGTCTTGCATCTGTCACTTGTCATAGACATTTGCATAGTAATATACTTCCTGTCATTTCTCTGCTATTTGGTGCAGGTTTTAAGGAATTTGTTGATGATAAGAACAAAGTGTCAAACATGCAGGATTAATCAGTACTACCAACTCTCTTCTAGACATTATATACATCACTAAAACCATAACAAACCATTATTTATTATACCTTAAAAGTAGAAAAGGCATCAGAGGCTATGTCAAACGTAGAAACTTCGACGTACCGGAAAAAATTAAAAAAATCTTCAGAATACAACATAATTTTGGCGAGCGCTTCATACCGAGCGCACTCCCTCAGCATCATTCCACCGTTGAGGGCGATCTCCTGATGTTCGTACCTATACGAGACTCAAATTTATGGTTTGCTATATTTAAAAGCGTACATGTTATGCTATGTTTGCGTGACGGCTTCCTCCACGTACGAAGCAAAGAACCTTGCTTTTTCTATGAAATTTAGTTTTGATACAGCATTTAATGTTTCCAGTCAAATTAAGACAGTTGACGTGCCGAAGAAATTTTAATATCTTCTGTGTACGTTTTAAGACAAGTCAACGTACATATTTGATAGAAAACGTTAAATTTCATAGACAAAGAAAGATTTTTTTGATTCGTTTAGAAACAAAGGGTAACATACATATCTTGAAAAAACCAACAAACGCTTATTACTCGAGCATACTTGTGTGTTTAAGTACAATATGAAGATTAATAGCGTTCGTTTTCTATTAAATTGTTTAATCATGTAAACAATTTACTAGCGTATAAGTGAATTATTAACGAAACAAAAATCATCAAACAAACATTATATGAAGAAAAATCAACAAACAGTTTAGTTACTAATATTACGCACATACGGAAAGGTTCTATGAACATTAAGATATACGTACCCAGACATAAGAGTGAACAATATTTCGGGCTTTGTACAAATGTGTTCGACGGTCGGCGATCTTGTCCCAATTTGGCGACGCAGAACATTGTTAAAAACTTGCGCTACATCTTTTTTCCCTTCAAAATCTATTCGGTTAAGATTCTGGAAAATTGAGATGGATCGTGAGCGCCGAGTGAGTGACAAACGCAACGTATCGATAATAAACCGATACATAAAATGTAAAAAACATGTATAAAACATCGACGGAAGCTTACCTGAATGAGGAGGAGGAGAAGATTAGAATTGTACAATTCCTGAGCCAACTGGGCGACTATTATGTCCGTTTGAGGTTCTACATCTGACGTGCCATACAACATGTTTTTTATCAAGACCTAAAAATAGGATAATAATAGAAATTTATTTTAAATTGTAAATTCTTGAGATATGATTCGTGTAAATTGAATACGGTATGTTTTTCCTTAAAATTATCAGTGTATTAATTATTGTGATAACTAAATTCAGTGAAGATTATTTAATATTATGATTCAATGTTTATCATTAAATTCTTTAAACATGAAAATATATTTCAGTATCGTTTTGAACTTTTTCTTTGATTTGACGATTATTAAGTGTTTTTGTTTGTAACTATGTAACTGTTGACCGATTTATAAATTGGAGATATTATCTGGAATTTCATAATATAAAAAAATGCTTAATGACATGAAAAATGGGTTGACTAGAAATAGTAGTCCTGACAAAAAATCATCAAGTTAAACATGAAATTCTTTTAATACGAAAAAAATATTTCGGTCCTTTCAGTTCCGCGTCAATCCCTTATATATAATCGCGGATTTGTGTGTGTGTGTGTCTGCCTGTTTGTTCGAATGACGCTCGTGACTATAGTAGTACATGGTATTTATGCGTATAAAGTTAACATCTATAATATGATGCTTTTTACCTACTGCCTCTGGCTTTACCTATATGTCACAAACAAATAAAAAATGAACTATTTAGATTTTATTAATTAAATATTCAAATCGGGTTTTCACATTTTATCGTTTTTCCGTTTCTTAACAAATCTACAGTCGATGCTATTAACTTCAGGCCTATTTCTTATCCCCTATATATATAATTGAAGATTTCTGTATGTGTGTGTCCGTTCGTTCGAATGACGCTCGCGACTTCACAGTAATATGGTATTTATGCGTATACAGTTAACGTTTATAGTATGATGCTTATTACCTACTGCCTCTGGTTTTGCATATATATCACAAACAAATAACAAATGAACTATTTTTTTATTTAATTAATTAAATATTCAAATCGGATTTTCACACTTCATCGTTTTTCCGCTTCTCAACGAAACCACGGCCGACGTCGGGCCCCGTTTACCAGTCACATCAGAACCGCGTCGTCGCGACCTGGAGCCGGAGCGCGGAGCTCGTCTCTCGTGCGCGTGTGGCCAATGCCATATGTGAGCGCACGTCAGTGTGACGAGCGGCCGCGTCGGTGCGGGCGGGAGCGCGCGCGGAGGAAGCGAGGCGGGGGCGAGGGGGCGGCTCACCAGGTTCTTGCTGACGTCCTCCTGCGCCTTGTCGGCCTTCTTGTCCTGGCGCTCGAGCGCGGTGAGCGCGTCCTTGAGCGCGCGCACCACCTCGGCCGGGGACTTCTGCGACTTGCCGAAGAGCGGCATCGTCGGCGGGGTGCGAGGGGCGGGGGGCGGGGGGCGTCGGCGCCGTCGACGGTCAACGGTCGACGGTCAGCGCTGACATTGACGCACCGACATCCGACAGTTCGACTGCCCGATTGCCGCACCGCGCTCCCCCCCGGCACACCCGCACTGCCACTGCAGCCAACCGCTCGCGCGAGACGCCGTTCGCTTTGCGGCGGTCGGCAGACTTTCGCTCACACGACGCGAGCGCTAGTTTTTTTGTAATTTTCTAGTTAACCCGAAGATCGCCACGCACCCGCCCGTGTGCGGTGCTTCGTATTTTAATGTTGTGTCTCGAAATTGATTACGATCTTGTCACAACTCCATCTAAGAATGTCTTCTCATACTAAAATAACTGAAAAATCTCGATATTTTTCGTCAGTTTTTGATAT
>JAOXNN020000004.1:1489559-1499960 GCA_028571205.2 Hydropsyche betteni
CATTTTTACGACAGTCTTTGATCGGTTGTCATAGGCAGTTTAAAAATGTGTTAAAACAAATTTTTAAAATATATAAATGTATACAGATATATATATATATATATATATATATATATACATATGTAACACAAAACGTTTTTAAAAAATTAAATAAAATATAAGAATTTTGACTTCTTATCCTACGAAGCATAAATATTAAATAAAAATATATTCATTAATACCAGTTTATTTCTTAAAAATAAAACTAATACATGAGGATACAGTTCGTCTAAGTTTACGGAGTCCTAAAACAAATGTTAATGAATTCTATCGGTCATTAAGTCTTCTCATTTGTACTATTATAGATATCATTCATCTTACTTATTCACCAAACTAGTAAAAAATTTACATAACAATCCAAAAAATAACAAACTAAATTTTGCTATTTAATGTTCATTTTTTTTTTAAGAAATCACAGTGTCATGTTATGATTTTTAAATTATGCAGTATATTTACAAATGCGGTATTTGAAGTTGGCAGTATTTTTTATCAAGTCTATAATTATACTTAACTAAACGACCACAAAATCTACATTTTAACTTACATTGTATACAGTACTTTATTATATATACTTTTATTTTTAACATATTTCCTATTCGATGCATAATTATATGCAGAACTAACATTTTCTATCCACAAAAGGAACAACAACGAAATTCAATTGATTAAGCATATTTGACAAAAAAATGATAAACGTACTTAAAGTGTTTTAAAAATCAAATGTGCCAATTAACAGTTTACTCCAAATGATTGAGTTCAGAATACGTAAACACCCTGAATTTTGGATTATTTAAGTCTTTGTTACTGAAATCGACTATACGAATACAAAATCTACAGTAAATACGAAGGTAAATTTTAAATACATTTGTCTGGTTGGTAAAATAGGTGTTCAGAAAAAAAA
Source organism: Hydropsyche betteni (assembly GCA_028571205.2). Taxonomy (NCBI): domain Eukaryota; kingdom Metazoa; phylum Arthropoda; class Insecta; order Trichoptera; family Hydropsychidae; genus Hydropsyche; species Hydropsyche betteni. The sequence continues at coordinate 1,490,500 of JAOXNN020000004.1, forward strand.
CATGAATTAACATTTTACAAATGAAAAAGAAAATCCTCTCATAAAACCCGTCGAATATATTTTTAATTTGGCATGATTTCAAATTTAACAGATTGGTGTTATTTCGATACATTGAATGCATTAATTTATCAAGTCTTCAAATTAATTTTTCAGTCAAAACACAAAATTGATGTATAAAAAGGGTTCTATATTGAGTATTTGTAATTCATTGTAACCTTTACAGTTAAATCACATGTGACGGTGTAAATTCCACGATCGGTACGAATCGCGGCCGCAATGAGGGTGTCGTCATATAGGAGGACGATGATCCCATTCAGACTGCGTTATCCACGCCGGAGCTCCCGGATTGTTGGCGCTCCAATCCCAATCCTTTCCTTTGGGCCGAAACTTCTTCTGGTGACGATGCAGCGTGTCCACTTGCCATCCTCCCCATTGTTCGCGGTGGAAGAACTTTTTTTTGAAATGATGCGCGTGCGGGAGTTTCTCCTGTCTTTGATACTTCAACGGAGCCGGCGGAGCGGATCCGGACTGCGGAGCGATCGTCGACGACAAAGGTACCATCGGCGGACTTAAGGCGGGCAAATTAGCCGGACTCGGAGTGCGAATAGGCGGAGGCAATTCGATCGGAGCCTCGATCGGGGGACTTTCTAAATTCGGTGACGATTTTATCGTCGAACTCTTGAACGACCTGGTCGATTTAGACGGGCTGATGCAGGTCAGTGGATCCGGTAAATGTTTCTGAGGACCGATTGCGATATTCGGCAGAGGAGGATCGCCATGTCCGATACCAGAATCGGGGGAGGTATTGCAGCTAGCACCTTCTTCAGTCGATCGACGGCGTTTGTCTTCCATGGCGGTGGACGCGAAAGAGACGATTTGATCGAACCGAAAAGCGATTCGATCTTGCCATTTGCTCTCTTCAACTTCTTCGCCAACTTCCATATCTGCAAAAGAATACAAACGGAATTATTTCGCAGAACAACGAACGCCGTGCGTATGATAAACCGAGACGTAAATAGTTAAAAATTTAACACCACCACCAAAAATAAACTAATAAAAGTGCTTCAAAAGCTAAGAATTATGCGTGCTTTTTACAAAATAAACTTAAATATTCTTATACTGACAGATATAAATAAACTTCTAATAAATAATACTATGATTTATATGTTGAAATTAACTAGTGTATCCATATTTGCGCGTGTTCTTGTTTGTTATACATATACACACACATGGGTCTCATTGAGTAATTTAATTAGGTTCTGTATCTATCCTATATGAACTTACCATCAAAAATGATCTTAAGTTGAAATTGTCAAAGCCAATTAGCCAAAAATATAGTGAATTTGTTGTACTTTCAGACGGGCAGGAGCTGACAGGTTCCTAAAGACACCAAAGTGTCAGATAAAATAAAAATTAACCTGTTTTTTACATACCTGCGCTGGTGCCTCAACAAACTGATTGACATTATTGTCCCTAGTGATAATTATAACAAGAGTACCATGTTGCAAATACAGATCATAAATAATTAAACACTTTTGTTTATCGATCAAATTAAACACTACAAATAAAATGCGCTATAATATAAAGACAACAATGTTGCACAGTAAAGTCAAAACACAGCTATTAATGTATGCAACAGGCAAAATTAAAATATATATAAAAATAAAACAAATAATAATAGTCAAAATTTACAGGATTTCTAAGACGGAAAAATCAGTTAAATCTTTATATATGTATATTATACAAAAATCATGAATCCGTTAAATAGGTACTGATAAAAGATTCAATGTGATAAGCTGTGCAACACAATCATACTCCATTAAATCGGTCACATTTTCAATATCTACAAATTCACTATTAAACATATAAATTATTTCAAAACCGCCACTCATAATAAAAATGTAAGGAAATACAACAATATCATTCAATTTATTGAGGACCATTTATCAATTCTATCAGCATAAGATATTTAGATTGCTAATGAAAGTTATGCAGTAAGATTTAGAAATATCTATTTAGCAATTTCATTGATTGAAAAACTAATATATTTGATCTCGCTACTGACATCTTTTATAATAACTCGTTTCATTTATTAGAAAAATATTTTAGACAATTTATCGATATGAATGTTAATTATATATTAGAAATTTTCATGGAGTAAAAATTGTTTATTTCTTAAAAAGACAATAAAATGATCTTATTATGAAGTGCTGAATAAATTGCCAAATATTTTAATTTTAAAAGATTGTCAATAACTAGAGTAAAAATCAAAGAAATTTGACGCACATTCACCTCAGAATTTAAAAAAATATGCTATTGTCAAAGTGTATTATTGAAAATGTCAAATTTGTCATGATTTTAGATTGATTTGACTGTTTTTATAAGTGAATAAAAAAACAAAATTAATGTTTAAGAAAATTATGTGAATTAGAAGAAGTTGTCGAAAAGATAGTTTTTTAAATCGTTATTAGAAGACCTTAACTTTATATTTCTTTGAAAAGATCATAAACATGCTGCGTTTATTTCATCAATTAGATGGTCCAACACGTTCGTATGCGTCTGAATGAAATTGTTTCGTACGAATTGACAAAAATATATAAATATAAAAAATATGACAATAGAATTGAACATGCAAAACTATCAAAAAAATATTTCTACAAGCAAATTCAAACTAGAATTATAAAAAAAAAAATAATTGAAATAAAAATTGTGTCAGCTAATTAATCCATATAATTTAGAAATTAAAACAGCCAAAATATATGTATGATTCAAGAACTACCTTCATCAGGTCTCAATGCTCTTTCTCGTTCGGGAACTTCGTCGACGAGTGGCGTCGAAGTGTTCGAATGCGGTTCAGGACTCGGCATCGGTAATGGAAACGATGCCGACACGGTTAAATCTAAATGTTGCTTTTTCACGGACCTCATCGGCTTTTGGATAACCGGCGAGAGTCTTTTCAGTCCGGAGACTTCACTATATTGACACGAACTAGGTGACTTTTCACAGACTTCGGTTTTGATGACAGACGTGGACTGAGAAGTGACGGGCTCGTCTGTGGCGGATCGATCCTCTTCTTTGACGTTCCAACAGCTCGAAGCCAATATTCGCGCTCGCAAACTAGCAGCTAGTCCTTCCAAAGGCGGCGACGATTCGGTCGGAGGCGGTTTCGTTTCATTGAAGTACGATTCGTGATATGGTTTTATTTCTGCTCGAGGCAACGGCACGTATTGAGGGTGCCCTTGATGCGAAGTGTAATTACTTTTGGGCGTTTGATAAACGACGGTCGTACAAGAAGGAACGTAAGGATCGGGTAAATGAGGGACTCGGTTTTGAGGTGAATTTACATGGAATGAACTGTTGGAAACACTATTATTACTATTGCTATTCGAAAGGATATGAGGGGATTTGCTCGGGGCGTTAGACGAGAACGAATCCGCCGCATCTGTGCTGTTAGGACGGGATATCGGGCTGTAGCTCTGCCGAGTAGAGTCCTGATTGACATCTACGCGCACGTTGACTCTTTCTGGTCTAGGCGGAATATTTGCGTTCATCATGGTGGTCGGAGTGACGAGCTTCGCGCTCATATTGACGGCGGCATTAATCAGACTTTGATTCGATATCTCTAACGTTCTTTCGATTTCACCGTTCACCAAGTCTCCGATAGTTCGAGTCGCTACTATTGTACTGGGGTGATGCTGAGGGAGTTTCTCTTGAGATAAATGACGCCGCAATGCCAATTTCGCCGGTGACACTTGTGTATAATCAGGTTGTATAACGTTCCGTGCGGTAGGGGAAGATTCTCTAGTTTGACTGGGATTATCTGTTCTGTATGCTTCGGATAATCTATCGTTTTGTCTGATCACATCTCCTCTATACGCGTCTCGGCTCACGTCTGGATGCCGAACAAAGTTTTCCGAGTGATATCGCTCGGATGAGGTATGTTTGAACTCCTGTATCACAGGTTTTATGTCTACGGGTGATGTTTGCGAATGATTTTGACCATGGACATGACTCGATGAAAAATTGGAAGATGATATCAAATGGTTATTGAACACCGCTTGATTGGAGTTGTAGTTCTGACTCTGTTGGATTACATACGGATTCGAGAATCCCGTTGTACCCGCCTGAGCAGCTTTTCTTTGTTCTTGATCTTCGTTCAAAACCGATGTGATAATGCTTTTCAGACGATCCTCGAAATTGATGACCTTAGGCGACTCTTGAACCTTATTCACGACATTCAAAGGTTTCTGAGTTTTTATCGGGGATTGCTTAGACTGGTGCGTTGGTAACGTAGCCATTCGCACCTGAGCCTTCGCTATTGGAATCCCGTGTTTCGAAATCTTATTTAGATCGCCTAATTTATCAGAATCTCTCACATGTCCATTCAAGTGTGAATGATTATGTTTAACGTTGGCAATGTTTAGTTTGCCGGCTTCGATTTGTCTACCAGTCTCTAAAATCTTTTGAGCTAATATTTCAGGGTTCTGTTCTTCTATTTTACCTACGTCGGGCACGTCAGGCCATTCTTGTGAACGTGAGCGATGTTCACGCGTCTTTCTCGGTATTTTAGCAACGGCATGGGGTTTTACGGTTGCGACAGGTACAGGAGGTGCCATTTTCCTTTCTTCTATACTCTTTTCTAACTGATTATTTTCAGATTCTAATTTACTAACGTGACAATGTAGACGTTTTTGATAGGTTAAAGTAGCGGACACTTCCTTCAATATACATTCGTGAGCTAAGGCAGATGAAATTTCCGAATTGGGCGGTAAATATTTGTCGGTTATTTCTTTTGTTCTTTGTTTTACTAAGATATTTTGCTCATTTTCAATGCTCGCCACCTAAAAGGCACAAAGTATATGAAAACAACGATAAAAGAAACAACGAACTAGTAATAATAAATTTTTTAATATTAGCTCAATAATATCACTGTTTAGATAGTTATTGTTTATTGATGAATTCTCAGTTTATTTTTGGAGTATTATTATAAATAAATTTCGTTAAAATTTTTATTTTATTTATATTATTATAAACTGTTTTGCCAAAATGGTAATCAAAATTTTATTTTTCTTCCAAGTAGTATTTTTGATTTGATCAACATTTGAGCTATTTACGATGAAGCCGATGTATAAAATAGTCAACGGCTATAAGATTATCAACGTTACTTTTGTATAGAGAACAATCATACGTAAGTTTAAAATTTTATTTACTTTTGTGAATGTTAGATGAAGTCATTTTCAAATTGTTAAAATAGTAAAAAATAAATAAATACCTGAGCTTGTAATTTGCTAACTTGCGCCTGCAATTCTTTGTGTCTTCCGACAATTTCTTTCGCTTTCGATAGCAAATCGACAGTGTTCGTAGCATGTATATCGAGTTCGCCCATTCTAGCTTTGAGAAGAACAACACTGTCATCTATTAAAACCTTAACTTGCTTTTCAAGTTGTGCTGCACGAGATATAAGACGTTTCTTTCGTTCCTTAATAAAAATTAAAAAAACAATGTGAAAACACCCAAATTCAACGAAAAACCAACACAAATCAAAATAAACGATTACCTTCTCTTTATTGACTTGAGCAGCGATCTGCGCTTTGTAACTAGGATCCTTCATTGTTTCAATGAAACTCAAGAACTGATCTTTATAAATATCCAGGAGTATTTGAAGAGCGTAAGGTGTATCTTTCGGCGCTTTTGGAATATCCAGTTCGTGATGCGCAGCACTGGGTTCTTCGAAAGATGACAACGCCGAGAGCTGTTGATCGACACAACCGCGCGGAGGCGGAAGACGTTCACCACCTTCTATTTCGGCGCGGGTACTTTCGAGAGTGTGACTGTGCAACAGTTCCAAGCCGGATATGTTTAATGGTCGTCTCGGTTTCCGCACGCGACCCCGAGGTCTTCGCCCAGTTTCACCATTTCGTGGAATAACAACGGAAGAAACATCTTTGATTGTTTTATGCCTAATTTTCTTTGTGGCCGTTCGTCTTCCTCTTCCAATAGTTCCTAAAATCGAAAAGAAAGAATATTTGAAAAATTGGAATTCATAGACGAAACGATTCTACAAGGTTCTTAACTATTTGAAATAAAAAAAAAAAATAATAATGAGAATCGGACAGTATAAAAAATATAAAGAGAAAAATTCAATTTTTTTAGAGTATTCAACTAATATTTCAACTACTTGCAATACAAATATATATTATAATAGAAAAAAGGAAAAGTGGAGTTCTTCACATTGTATGAAAAACTTCAAATCAACAACAATGCTTAACTTTGATAGGTTAGAAAATACAGAAAGAAAAAGAAGTAAGTTTGTGTGAGAAAAACAAGTATTTTGAAATAATCAAGCATTAAGATTTATATAATCGTGATCAATCGGTAACTTAATAAATGAAAATTAAGCCCCTCAAAACATTATTGATATAACAAGCACCTTTTTTTACTAATTAGGTCAGCGTTAAATAATAATATAAAAAAAAACATAACGGCAAGTGTTTTAATTATGAAAAATAACCATTCTCATTCGGATTTGAAGAGGCCCATGGCGCTCCCCAAGTCTGGCGGGCTGCAACTAAAGGTCCATCAGTTTCGCTACCGTCCGAACTAGTTTCTTTAGAACTTTGAGTCGAAAGACGAAGTTTTGTTCTGTCGATCGAACTGGAGTCAGTTCTAGTTTTCCCGCCGTCCGAACTATTATCACGTGATGTTGCTGATGATCTTTTAACGACTCTTTTCCTTCTTTCTCTGCCTACATTCGTATTTTGACGCCGAGGACCAGTATTAGAATTTAATTTACCATTCATGACAACTCTTTTTGTCCTGTTCCGAGCAGGTGGAGAATTTTCTCTATCTTCGCTTCCAATAGAACTTCCATTGACAGCGTTCTGAAATAGATAATAATCGTTAACGATTTCGTATCGTTTTCATATTGAAAAAATGTACGATCGATACGTCACATACCTTTTTGTTTTCCTTGACCTTGGGATTTTTCAGTCTTTGGAAATATCTCTCCAATTTTGTACGATCTATTATATGTAAATAATATGACACTGGTTTCCCTGTCCATGACACGGATCCTCTTAAAGGAGACATTTCACTGACATGCATAATGGTCCCAATGTCGCTAAGATTTCTATCGGTAATTCTAAAGTTTAAGGGACAGAAGCTTTTTGATGATACGATTTTAGCACCATCTTTTAAGTCTGCAAATCTCTCCTTAAGTTGATGGTCTACGTTTGGACCAAATGCGAAATTGTTGACAAACACAATCGTAGCAGCATTAATTTTTTCTCTGTGTTCATCCAGGAGGAAATCTCCCTTTATCAGTTTATACTCTCCGAATTTCTTTCCATACCATCTCATCCATGTTCTAAATTGAATATCCATACTCTGATAAAAAAAAAATACACATAAGTACATAAATTGTATTGTGAAATTAATACATTGAATACAACTCTTGGATCTCGTTACCTCTGCATATTTGCTGGGAACTTCAGCTCTCTCTACACCGAGGCAAATGCGACAAGGTGTAGCAGCAGCCATTTGCAACACAACCTGTCCAACCCCTGATCCGAGATCGACAAAAACATCATCTGACGTTATTTCGATTTGATCTATCATCTGGCAAATCAACTCATATGACGTTTCTCCATACACCTGTTACATAACAATGTTCAAATGAGCAATAGAATACAACAAAAACTATTAAAAATTTAGGTCGTAAGTTCGAAATTAATAAATCCTTGAAATAATATTAATTACCTCAGGAGAAAAAGGTTCATATTGATTCAACTTGTCAGGATCCGATACGGCTTGGTTGTACGTTTGTTGCAAAATGTGCTTCAACAGATTTCTTGATGGATATTTATTGAGTCTTTGAGCAGGTAAAGACGTACCCTTTTCCTAAAGAAAAAATAAACAAAATCAATTAATTATTCTTAAGTTACGCGTATTTTCTAGGGTATGTTGCCTAAGTGTGCAGAATGTAAAACGGATGTATTTTTTTAGCCATAATATGAAAAAATCTCCCTATTACATTAGAAATAATAAAAAAAAAAAAATTGTGTACAAGTTCAGAAAATATTTCAATCATGTTTGATTCCAACAAATATATTTATTACAAAAATAAATATATTCGATAACAATTTAAACTGATAAATCTTCATAACAATCCATGAAAGATCTAACAAAACCGAAAACGGCCCATACTCATCGCATAAATATCGGTAACAAAATATTTAGTTTACATAATAGTAATGCTAATTAATCAATTTTAAGCGTGGGAACTAGAATTGTAAGAATTAATAAAAATTTGAAACATGTACGAGTATTTTTGTGTAATCACTTCATCCGTTAACGAAGAAAAAAATCTCACTTTGTCTATGAAATTTAAAAACATCTGGCGGTGGTGATGCATCATTTAATGCTTTCTGTCAAATATGATAATTGATGTGTCTTACGACATACTTATGGAAGACATTCAAATTTCTTGATAATAAAAAAATTATATAGAAATCTCGATAAAAGATTAGCCAAAACTGTCGTAAGGTACGTCACTGTCATATTCGACAAAAGATGTTAAATGATACACTCCACTACCACTACAGAAATTTTAATATCTTCCATAAGCATGTCATAAGACATGACAATTGTCACATTTGACAGACGTCAAACGATGCATATATGATGCGCTTAAACATCATCAGATATTTAATTTCATAGACAAAGCAAAATTCCTTGAATCACACAAACAAAGTGCAACATACATGATATTAATAAGCTTACTTATACATTTACAAAAGAATGCCATTTAACAAAGTCCCAAAAAAGCGTCCTTCATCAAAATACCGACAATGCAAAAAATTGTCGCCTGTATTTCAAAAATGTAGATGATGTATATAAAAAGTCAGCACTGTCTTCACTGCTGATTAAAGTTATGACCGCTGTATTTTTTCTCCTAAAACACTAAAATTTCACGATTCGTCACCTATCTTTTTCGCACATGTATGCAAAAATAAACCGTTCATGGTCAACGTTGACCATGAACGAATCAAACTATCGAAGGCATCCATAAACAATACTCATAAACCTAGGCTGACCATACGTCACGTTTTCGCTGGGACAGTCCCGTTTTTGCCATGTCTTGCGTTTGTTCCGTAGTTTTCGCAATTTTTTTTTATTTGTCCCGTTTTTCCGGTTTATATATTTAATTGTAGTTACTTTTCTGAATATACGAAAAATTTAATGAAAATATAAAAAATAAACCAAAGAAAATAAGTAAATTGATAGTTTTATGGTGATTGACTAACAATAAGTCGTTTGAAAAAAGTTTTCGACTGCGCCGCTATTTTTGCCTTGATTCTACAATTGCTTGTTTTAGAAATATTGATAAACTAGTATATAGGCCCGATGTTAATAACATCGGCTGTGGTTTTGTTAAGAAACGGAAAACGATAAAATGTGAA
>JAOXNN020000004.1:1536713-1549502 GCA_028571205.2 Hydropsyche betteni
ATTGTGAGGAACAGAAGATTAGCAGATGATTTCGACCCAAGAGATTTTTCAGTATTCAGCTCAGCATCAATGACGATATCATGGTCAGTGTTGGTGTTCACATCAGCATTTGCACTTATGAGGATAAACGTGTAAAAAAAAATAACAATTTTTACACTAGGCAATTGTTAATTTTGTTTTGTATCAAGCTTCAGTATTTATTTGTAGTCTTAATTGTTGATCTGGTTAAGTTTAAGATGTTGTTGAAAAGGTTAATAATTAGCATTTAGTGATGTAAAAATAACACATTTATTAACATCGGGAATATACATCATAAAGATTGATCTTGTTCGTGATCGCGATCGGGACTCCTGTCGTGCTTCAAATTATACTGTATCGCTGAGAATGAGCGTCCTTTCGTTTCGGGTAATTTTAAATAAATGTAAATTAAACCTAATAGCGAACAAACAGCAAAACTCCAAAATATAACATAGTTCCCTAAACGGTCCGCGATCACTTGGAACAGTTTCGTGACCGTGAACGTAGTTAACCCGACGAAAATTTGGAGCACACTGGTCGCGTGGGACTTGACATTGGTCGGGAACATCTCCGAAGTGACAGCCATGGGCACAGTCGAAAGTCCTATAGTGTACAGGACTATGTAGGCGACGATCCCGATGACTGGCAGCAGTCCCACGGCCTGCATGTCGTAGGACAAGTAGTCCTTGAAGAAGAAGTAGGATCCAATCACGACGTTCATCACACACACTCCCAGCGAGGAGATGATCAGGAGGGGTCTCCTTCCGACGCGATCGACGAGGAAGACTGCCGATGCTGCGACAAAAACTTGGACACAACCTAATATTATAGAAGCTTCACTAGCCATTATTTTGCCACCGGCCTCTGTGAAGATCTTTTGGGCGTACGTTATGACGGCTGCGCTGCCGCAAAACTGTTGGGTCGCGAAAAGTACGAGCGTGATGCTCAATGCCTTCCTGTTGGATGGGTCAGCGACGAGGTCCATGAATTTGCCTTTGTTTTTCATGTCTTCAGCGACGGTGGTCTTGATTTTTTTCATTTCGTCGCTGTCGAATTTCACGCGCAGCCTTTTCAACGCCTTCAGTCCGGCTTGATTGTCATCCTTTTTCACGTAATAATAAGGCGATTCTGGCATCCAAATAAATGTCACGAAGAACAGAATCGGAATTGTCAAATTGAATCCAGCCAACGCTTTCATGCTCACATACGGCCCAATGCAATATTGCAATAAAATACCAAACTGAAAAAAAATAACAATAAAATCAATACATGATTCAAATTGAAAAAAATATATATAAAAAAAATATTTACCTTATTCATCACAGTAATTAATATAGCGAGAGAACCTCTGACGCTATCCGACGATATTTCTCCCAAATACATGGGAGATATTGTATAAATAATTCCATAACCTAATCCGGGCATAATTCTGGCAATGTATAGTTCAACTTTGGTAGTGGCGAAAAAGATCATCATCCATCCGATAACGTAAGGGATCGCCGCAACGAGCATCGATGACTTTCTTCCGAAACGATCGGAAAGGTATGCGGCAGGTATAGCACTGACTACTGATGACAAGATCATGATAGAATTGATCCAGGAGCTGTCGTCGGGCGTGATGGGAATCGGTGAATCGTCACTCATCAACGTGGGCAGGGTGGGCGAAGTCCATCCTATGGCATTACCGGCGGCCACCATGATAAGGGTTGCTGCAAGGGCAATAAGGCACATTATTTACTAGTAAATAGGCCCGATGTTATTAACCGACGGCTGTGGATTTGTTAAGAAACGGAAAACCCAATTGTGTGAACCCGAAATGTGTACCCGATTTGAATATTTAATATTTAATTAATAAAATCAAATTAGTTCATTTGTTATTTTTTTGTGACATATAGGCATAGACAGTTGTTAGCATCATATTATAGACGTTAACTGTATACGCATAAAGGTCATAGTTGCGAGCGTCATTCGAACAGATACACAGACACACAAAAATCCGTGATTATTATATAGGGGATTAGTCATTAGATCCTGAAATGAAAGGTATGTACAGTACGTGAGTTCAATTGGTCTTCTTTTCCTCTTAATCCCAACATTTTTAATTTTTAAAACAGGAATCCTCTTACTAACACCAAATTGGAAATCGTTTCCTTTTTCAAACAGAAAATCTACACACTTTATCATTCGTATCATATCATGAATAGCCACTAACTAACACAACCGATATGTTTGCATATTTCAGCCGAATTCATCGAAACTGCCAAATCGATCATTCTGCTAATAAACGGCTACGCTTACTCGAGGAACACGTCGCGCAACGGAAGGGTCACATATTGGAGGTGTCGATCGAAGTTTTCCCTTTACAATTGTTGTGCGAAGGCCACCACGAGGGACAACGAGGTGGTCATCATGAAGGGCTTCCACAATCATCGAAGGCCCGTTTTCAGGAGGATGCCCAACGGGAAGTATTTTTCGGTCAGGGAGGATTGTGATGGTTTTGTGAAAAATATTGTTGTACATGGTTAGAAAATTTGTATTTTTCATCGGTCGATGGAATGAAAGGGAAAAATGGTTCGTTTTTCGAATCAGTCACGGTGATTTAGTATTATGGTAACCGGATAAGTCCACGCAAAGCAATACCACACTCAGCGTTCAACCGCACTCAAAGAAAACTCTACTCACACTGGACTGCACTAAACTATATAGTGCACTCGATGCCAAGTATGTGATTGAGCAGTTTACAAAATTAAATTACAAAATTCTTAGCGATTGTAGTTATTTTTTTCGATAAAAAAATCATTCATTAACCTACAATTAAATTCAAGGCATGTCGTTTTATTTTTATTTTTTTGAAAAAAAATTAAGCATTTTATACTAGAAAGATATCTATATTTCTTCAAATAAATAGGTGTAATATATATACATATATATTTTTAATAATGTGACATTTACATTATTTTCATCGAACTACAGCGACTTGGCATCAAGTGCACTATATAGTGTAGTGCAGTCCGGTGTGAGTGGAATTTTCTTTGAGTGCAGTTGAACGCTGAGTGGTATTGCTTTGCGTGGACTTTTCACCTTACCAGTATTATATATTTTAATGGCAATTGTGAATGTTGTTAAAAGTTAATTTCTAAAGAGATATTCTCTAGTGAATCTTTATAATAGTAAAATGATTAGTTTTTCATAAGTAAAATTGTATTTTTTTTTTAATTTCTCTATATCAATTTTTATGTTAAGTTTTTGAATTATTTAAAATTTTGTGAAAGTTCCTTCAAAACTTAAATTTTATCGAAAAATGATCATGAAAAAATAGCATTTGTTTTTTTCATGGTTCAATAAAAAAAGTTGAATGTTAAGTCAATTTATTAGTAATATTATTCTAATAAATTGAAAAATCTTTGTCTTTTATATAATCGAAGTGACGAGGGCCGAATTTAGATGAAGAGAGACCCTAGAATGTTCCACTTACGAGACCCTTGCACCTCCTATTTGCAATTTTAAATCACACATGATAAATAATATAATGAAATGCAAAAATAACAGCTATTATGTCAGTAAAAGTATTCCAATTTTCGATATGTACTACATATTTTTAAGTATAAAATTTGATTATTAATTTATTACACCTCGGATGGAGGCCCTTTTGATATAAAAACTTTAGGCTGAAGCCTAATTAGCCTTTAGGAAATCCGGTACTGGAATTGTCTTTATAACTGTCGTATCACGTATTATGTAAAAAAAATATGTATAAATATATATTTTCTAAATATTTATTCTCTTATTAAATATTTTATTCAAAAAATGGTATTTGATGCGTAGTGACTACTCACACGTACATGAATCAAGAACTAATACATCACCGATTCGATTGTTAAACGCATCTACACTATGTTAAAATTGTATAATGTTCCAAATAACGCTAGCACATTCCACATTCCATTTAGAAAAACTAAACGCATCTTATATTATCAAGTGTAAAACACGTCAATAAGTTGTAGTGTAGATCGCACTTTACACTAGATACAAATCCGCACGATTTGACATCTCAATCTTTATATGTGTGAACGTAACAAGTACCAAAAAAATTGTAAGTAACACGACTATAAAACAATCCAATCAATCAAATATATACAAAATCATATAAATTTAAAAAAAAATCCGAACATTGTATACAAACAAATTGAAATTTTCAGTATTTTTCATACCGACGAAGAAAAGAAAAATTCTCATAGTGAACGGCTACAAATTTTACATCAACACATCCAATGATTACGGCAGAACCTGGTGGAGGTGTTCGATCAGTGGCATCAACAAGTGCACAGCGACGGCCATAACCAACGACAACGTGTTGATGGTGCACAAAGGGGTGCACAACCATGAACCGACCCTTTACCATGGAAGGCTCTCGAAGGCCAGAAACCTCACTTCGAGCGACGTCGTTCAGTTGCATAACAATACCACTTGTTATAATAATCAGTATTATTGATTTGGGTGATGTTTTCGAGCGGGAGGTTAGTTTCAATATGAAAAATATATTGGGTTTGTATTGTAATATTGTGAGAAAATGATCTGTTATTGACAATCAATGATCGCTCGTAATAGTTTTTTTTTAAATGTTGATTTGTATGTTTTTTGTTATTTTATAATGAAAATAATAAAATTGTATGAATACTCCTGAAATGAAAATGCTCGGTGTTCTATTGATTGATAAGTTTATTAATATTAAAATGTAATTAGTACAAATTAATATTTTAGAAAAAATGTATAGACTGTTGTACTCGATATCGAAAAAAAAACTTTTCAAATGTTCCTATATATATTTTTTTTTAATTTTAAATTTTTGTCATTGGAAATCAATATGTGATAATTCCCAGTATTATTTTACAAAAAAAAAATAATTGAAAATTGTTCTAATAAAATAATTATTTATTTCTAAATATGGCAAAACTCGAATCGATATTTTCTACCTCAATAAATAACATTGTAGCAATAAATAATTAATGTATTATTCAATAAGATCGTATGTATGTCCCATTTGTAAAGTTATTATTGTATACGACGTAGTGATTCCTATAATTGAATATAAATATCTGAAATCCAATGGAATCAATCGACCTATTGAAATTTGAAAGCCACGACGATCGGTGAGTTTTTTCAATAAACCAAGTTGATATACAATGTTGTTATCTGTTCAAAATAAATGTAAAATTAATTCGATTATTAAAATAACGTATATAGAATATATTTTTTAATAATTTTTTACCCTCATTTTGCTTAATTAATAATTTTCCAACTATTCTCCTCGTTCTATCCTCTTCATTATACATGATTTCTCCTAAAATCGAAATTGTCAATATGTATATGAGCGAGTGTCCCACCCAAAAAGCAAGAGAAATTTTTATAGTGTTCTGAAAATTATTATTATTTTTCAAATCATTCGATATTAAAATTCGTTCAATTATACATAATAATACTTACTACGTAAGGTTTCACAAAAATATTGATTGCTATTACGTAACACAAGATCGAATGAAATGATATTAAACCCAACTAAAAATAATCCACATTAAATATTTTTATACACTATATTGATTTTAAATATATCATGCACGGTTTAAAAAACATTTTAATGTAGCAGTATTATTTACATCTTCAATAGCTCGTTTTTAACAAATTTTATATATTTATTTTATTTTATTTTCATAAAATAAACGGATTTTTATATAATATTTATTTAGTTTAATTATAATTTCAGACGATCCCGATGAAGATATCGGTACAATCATCCAAAATTATAGAGGTAGTTGTCTATGGACAGAAGAAAACGAACAATACGCAATAAACATTTTATTAGGAGATGAAAATGTGCTTAAAAACAACCATTATTACCACACGAAGAGGACTCTGAAATTAGTAGAAATCAATGGAGTCACAAAAGTTGCTAGAATCAGAGATAATAGAATAATGGCGACGAAAAACAAAGTGCTCTCGATAATAGCGAATGCGCACAGAAACGCAGGCTATAAAGGAATTAAAAAAACTTACAACAAAGTCAGCGAAATATACTCGAATATTCCGGCGAGTCTCATTTACAGTTATATCAAACAGTGTAAATGTAAAAATTGTAAATATAGGGCTGAAAAACGCAGGTTTTTACGGTATCTGAGTTGATCTTTTATAATAGAAATATTTTTCTAATTGTACGTATACAATAAAATGATTTTTTTCAATAAATATTTTGTTCAATTATTGAATTTTTTAAGGTTTAATGAATAAATCAAAAAATGTCCTCATGTTCGTTTATTTTTTGTACAAACTTTTATAAAACGTTTGTAATAAATTTTATTAAAAAAATTATGTATTTTTAATATAATATTTACCACAATAGAAAAACTTGTAACGATGCAATCGATATTCTTTGTCAATTTCTGATATCCGTCGATAATCAGCGTCAGATCCACGTTTTCTATTTCCATTTTGGAATTCATAGCCTTCAATTTCACATAGTTGAAATAATTGTCGACGGCGAATTGAAGTATCACCAAATCGACCGCAATTGTAGAAACACATTCCGAAATCCCCATGATTTGTCCCCAAATATAAAATTCGGTCATTATTTGTATTAGAGAATAAGCGAAAAACGTTACACACACGAAGGTTGTGATTTTTATCGATTCTATATAATTTGAATCCAATTTCAACGATTTCTGGATTATTAGACGTGATTCGAATAACATAACCTTTTTTTCAGCGAACAAAACTGCATCTGAAAGCCACGAAACTATACTGATCGTGATACTTAATATTTCGGATGTTAACCGCATGAAAATATTCGTAGTTAATTTTATTGTGAGTAATTTGAAAATCAATTTCAGAACCATATAACTTGACGATACAATATAAATGGTCATTAGACTGAATACTAAAATTTTAGTTGAGCTGAGTTCGTATCTGTTATTTTTATACAAGACAATTCTGTAGCCGAATAAGGTGCAGATTATAGACAATAATTTGTACATAAAATGCATTTTTACGTTGATAATTTACACGTTTACAAATCGAAAGTAAGAATTTGATATTTTTCCGCTGAATGGCGGTTGTTTGCGTTAATTTTTTACGATTCAATTATTCGTTATCGATTAATGACTAGCGTTTAACAAATAATCGACACTTCAATTATACAACCTCGTCAGTTTGACGAGAATCGAATGAACGATGTATTTTAGAATTGACAATATTATTAATGGTGCGTAATTGAAGTGAAAATTCGTAATTGTATCATCGATAGTAAAATTTTGATACTTTATCATCGATTCAATATGAAAATTAATCAAGGGTAAAATAAAATAGTCCAATCCTGTTTTTACACGGGGAATACGTTCCGTGTGAAAAAATCAATGATGACCATATAAAAATTGGAGATATCAGTATATTTGGATAGAAGTTCTGTCCAAATATACTTGAAAATGATGTGTAATCTAGAAAAATTTCTCCCTATAAAATCATCGAAAAAAAATTAAAAAAAAAAAAAACGATTTTTTTTTTAAATTTAATAACTATAATTGTATACTGGACTGCACCGAATCTTACCATTGTGGCATAATAATACATTTTTTCATACAAAAATAATGCAAAATAACAATCGATTATTTTTCTTCGAACCTTGTCATTTCAGAACCGTATAAAAAGAGAATTGCGCGTAATCAAATTTAAAAACATTCAATAACTTACTCACACATTATTTTTTTCTATTTCCCTTTCAGACACGGGCACCCTACACTTCATCATATCAAAAGGCAGGGCCAAAAGGAAGGTCATGTACGACGGCTACACGTTTTTCAAAAGGTACGGAAGAGGACCGAGTGCCAGATGGGTTTGTTCGGCGATAAACAAAAACGGATGCCCGGCATATTTGAATTCGAAATACGATATTATAGTGACGGTGAAAGGCGGCCATAACCACGAAAGGCCTAATATATTCTTGACGGCGGACGGTGACGAGTATGTCGCCGAGTAGTCGATTTTTATTTTTATTATTATTTGACTGTTGTTTCATTTTGGAATACGTGCTTTTTATGTACTTAAGTGTTGTATGGTTTAGAATAAAAGTGCAGAGAAAATGTTTAGTATAAATTTACATTGAATAGTTCTGTTGATTGTAACAAAAACCAAAACATTTTCGTTTATTGTATTTTTGACTTGTATTTGATAGTGATTTAATATTCTAATCTAAATATGTGATTGTATTTTATTTTTTAAATATTCGAATATTTGTTTAATTATTCGTTCTTGTTTATACTTATTTATATTTTTCAAAAAAATATTTACGAGAACATTGGACTTTTAGCAATGTAGGTTTCATTCAATTACCTACAATAATTTGATCCTTTTATAAAATTCTAAAAAAATTTAATTTGAAAAGATAATAGTATCATTTTCATAAGTGATCCATTTGCATTGTTACAATGGGTGCATTAATTATTTTGTTTCACTTAATTCGACTATTAAGAAATCCTCACTATAATATAATAGGAAGGAATCTTAAAGCAATACATAAACAGTTAGTTCAAAATAAATTAAATACATATTTATTTTTTTGCAATAGAAAAATATTTTTAAATGTAATAAATGGTTACCTTAATAATGAAATGTTATTGTAAATTGGCATATTATATTAAATAAAATGTATATTTTACTGACATTGTGAAATTTACTTCTCAATATTTTCTACATAAGTGATTAAAAATAAAAATGAAATATGAGTACGTGTTTTTTTATCTGCAAAAATAATCGCAACTAATTTAACTATAATATTTTCATTTTAGGTAAAATAATTACAATTTCGGGTGACCGCTTACTCGTATCCGATGGATATGTCAAGGAAAATCTGACCAATAGGTAAATTTCAAAATCAATACGATTCTTGAAATCCGCATACATTTCATGAAACGCAATATCCTTCTACTAACAAAATTAACCGGATCGACATTATTAAAATTTCAGATCCCTCGAAATTACAACGCAGCCAGCAATGAAACGAAAATTCAACGCGCATCTAGAACTGTTGATTTCGAAAAAATCAAGAAACGCCCGATTCCTATCGAAAGACCAATACAACGAGAAACTGGAAGAAATCTCCGCAATAAAAACCAAAACCGAAAGAAAATCTTACAGCGATTGCCAAAAATTGAAAAGATACGACGTCTTCAAAATCGGGGACACCGTCCATTTGGTATATCCAACTTTTGGACCAACTATCAAACGCTATTTGTCCACCGAAGAACTGTTCGATGTGGTCCATCAGACGCATTTGTCTCTCGAACATGGTGGAAGAGATTGCATGATCAAAGAGTTGAGTAAGTGGTACAGAAATGTCACCATTGAAACTGTGATGCTTTATTTGGGTTTGTGTGAGATTTGTCAGAAAATGAAACGAAAAGAAGAAATTATGTGCTTGGTAAAATAAAAATATTGATTGATATGCATTTCTGATAAGAATGGTTATTGGCATTATTGTATTATTTTTGATAAGCAAGAAAAATATATTTTCTCTTAACTATACTTTTATTTTTAATAGATTAAATATAAAAATTATATTTTCATTTGTATTTAATTGAGAGAAATAAACTAAAAATCATAAATTATAAATTGTATTATATATGTCGCAGTCCATGTATATTATTAGTCCATGTGTATTCAATCTAATCTAACGCAAAACATCGATCAAAATACATAAAATTTCCGAAAAAAAAAACCTTATGTAACCCAACTCAATTCTCATCAATGTGTATTTATGACCGATCTATTATAAATATACATGGGCTGAAATACACTTGGACTATGACGTACAAATAATTTATAACAGTATCGAAAATTAATTTACATATTATTTCACAATTGTTAATAGTATATACATACTTAACGATTGTATTATAAAAATAATTTATTACAATTATGTTATTCAAATAAATATTTTTATAAAATACAATTTTTATTCATTCTTCCTCATTTGCAAGTAGAAAATTTTTAGGAAGAAAATAGTATTGTGTATAATAATAAGTATTCTATAATATTGTGCAATTATTTATTATACAACATAATTTATTTTAATTGAAGAATAATGATCGAATATGAAGTTATAATTGCCATTAAAGAATATAAGAGTGAATAATTTGGCAGCATTAAATTTGATATGTTAACGACACATCCATTTTTATCTATCATTTTTTTGAAAATACATAATAGACGTAATTTTTGTTTATCTGTAATTACACATTTGATTTGATAATTATTTATATAAGAATGCATAAATGTTCACAATAATACAATACTTACCCATTTTCGAATTTGTTAAAAGCTTTCCAATAATTTCTTTAGTCCATTCCAATTCAGTGGTTAAAAGTTGTCCCATTATACAAAAATATAGTATTTGTATCGTTTGTAATATCAATCGTATCAAAACCATAAAAAATAGTTGGTAGTACTGAAAATATATTTTTTAAATCTTTTTGTGGTTTACTTTTTGATGTAACCTTAACTTTGATTACCGAATCTTGGGCTCTTTTATTCAAATAACTCACTGCTGTAGTATACCACAGAACTAACGAAAACATCATTAAAAGAATCTGAAAAAAATGTTATATTACAATAAGTAAATTAAATGTATTTATGAAATGAATAACATACCGAAATAGAATATTTTTCATTGATTTCCTTCATATTTTTAACCAAAACTTCATACATTGATATAAAAGTGCTCAAGTCCTCGAGAGACTTCATAGAAACTTTTGAATGATCGACTAACAGAATATGAAACCCATTTCGTTTAAAATCCAAACAATTATCTAAAGTCATATTTTCTAGTGACGAATTTAAAATTTGCAATCGAATATATACTAAACCACAAATATGAAACATCTCTAAACTGCAAATAAAAATGATAGTCGCCAAAAACCGTTCAAAAATTCTAGTAATTTTAATTTCGAAAATTATCAGTTCTTGAGCGAATTGCACTGTCGTTATAATCAAATAAATGAAAAATGCTTTGTGCATAATTTTCAGAAGAAATTTGCCGATTTTTTTGCATTTTTCTTTTTCCATAGATATATTTTCGTCAATCGCAGAAAAATTATTTAAAACATCATCGTCTCGTTCTAAATATTTCAATTGATAAATCAACACGATCATTCCACAAGTGACATCGATAAAAATTTGAATAAAGGATAAAAAATCACTGAAAGTAAGGAATTGTCTGATTTCCAGAAATGTAGATGACATTAAATATTGATGCCATAATGAGCATGTAAAATATATTAACATTGCAAAGATTTGATAGTATTTATTGGGACCTCTGTACTTGAAATTGTCCCCATCGTATGATATTGTTCTGAAGCTGTGAAACCAAAAAACAATATTGAATATTTTCGATAATATGGCGTCCATGTTTCGACAAAATATCGAGTGTTTTAAGTTATTTTCGATTCATATTTTCATGTACATATAAAATTTCAATACATTATATTAGATACGTGTTTCAATACTGAAGATCCTGAAAATAATAGAATAGATAAAAAATCAATATTTTTTAGTAGAAATGTCCCTGAATTGGCTTTTCAATTAAGGTGACATGTATAAATGGGTTTGTTAAAAAACAAATCAAATATTCACAGAGTCAAATTATCGATTTTTTTATTTGACAAATATTTTACTTGTGTTTCAGTGGTGACAATAGACGGAAGGACCGTTGTGAAAATTGGAAAATACAAATTTTACAAACAACTTAGGCTGACGGAAGAAGTAGATAGGTATATATGCAAAACGAAATATTTTACAGAGTGCAAGGCTTTTATACATCTGAAGAACGGGGACATCGGCAATCACTATTTGCATCATAATAGAGAATGTGCAAAATTTAGAAAAAAGGAAAAGCAGATAAATTACCAATGAATATAATTAGTTTATTTGTAAAATGTTTTTGTATATATTAAAAATAAAAATAAATTAAATTAAAGAAATTGATTTTTGACTAATTAATTTTATTGTTTAACAAATCTTACAATTTTTAAGACATTAATATAATATAGAAAATTCAAATAAGAAGTTATTTTTTTTATTGTTTGTTTTATTCTAAAATACAAATATATATTTTAAATCTTTATATATCCTCCTCCTTTCGTTTTGACGTAATTCGGAGGTGCATGATTATGTATAGAACTATATAGAGTTAGTACATCGTGCAAAGTGACTGCTTTTGCTTTACAACCGTTTCTTACGGACGATGAACATGTCCATAAAACTTTTTCATTTTTGTACATATATTTTTTGGCGTAAGTAAATCCATTTATTCTTAGTAGGCGACCGCCTTTAAGTAATTCGATAAATTCGACATCGACTGAAAAATAAATGATATAATATTTTAATAATAATTCTTTTCTTTTAAATATCCATCACTTTTATAAATTGAAAATAAGTAAGAATATTTTGTTGAAAATATTTATTTATATATTTTGAATACTACATACTACATTAATGATTTTCGTTGTATAATTAGGGGAAGGGGGGGAAAGACGGGGACGCACTATTTCTCAGGAACTAAAACAGTTCTAATAAAACTACTAACGCCATTTTGTAGCTTTATCTCGAAACTTTCCAGTGTGGTTACACCCAGAACCTGAGCGGAGCAAATGAAGTTGCTTTGAGTAAAAAACTGTTTTTTTCATTATTTGATGTTATTTTCGTAATGTGTTTCGACCGTGACTGTTAGAA
>JAOXNN020000004.1:1549602-1578610 GCA_028571205.2 Hydropsyche betteni
GATACGTTCTAGAGACTATCGTATTAAAAAAATGTGTGGTGACCATATAAAAATGGTGCAATTTAACTGTCCATTGTACCTTGTGCGGTTTGTGTTTATGAGGTCGCTTTTTTCAATTCGACGCATCGTTGTAATGAATTTGATCGGTTAATCAATTCGTTTTATTATAATTTAAAAATTTGTACCCAAGTTTCTTTTTATATGGAGATACGTTCTAGAGACTATCGTATTAAAAAAATGTGTGGTGACCATATAAAAATGGTGCAATTTAACTGTCCATTGTGCCTTAGAATTGATTACTTGTGCATGAGAATAATATACGATGTGCAATAAAAAATCTCGTATCGAGCATCATTTTATTTGTGGTGCAATGAAAAAAAATTTGTTCATTATAAGTCAGCATTAAAAAACGAAATTAGTTCTTCTTCTTTGAATCGTTTTATTAAAGAACCGTGTAAAAAGATGATCGTGTGTACTATTATAATCATAACTTTGTGGATTGATGATGTTTTTATAGCTTTTAAATTCAGTGTTACAAATAAGCTCACCGCGACGCTTTTAGTACGATAATAAAGTTATATTACTCAATTTTGAATAGATAAAATATCCGCAGTCGGAAAGAACGAAATTTACTTTGTGCAGCTTCTTTCCGATTTAAATGTGTGCTATATAGAACATATCTAGGTATGCTCATTTATTGTTGAAAACTTCGAAGTTGGCGAATCGCCACTGTAAATAATTTACTAGCATTTTCATCGAACATATAATACTCGTACGTTATATTTCAACTCATTGAATTTACGCGATCCGTGTTTACTTGAATTGTAGTATTTTCCCAAACATTACTACCGACATCGCAGATTAACGACTTTTAAAAGAAATAAATGTATACACCGAATCTGCTATAAAATATTGCTATAACGTGGAGGAAAGTCTGGGATTTTTTTATGTTGTCTATAATTAAATTGTTTCATTGTAATGTACTGAATTTAAATAACAAATTAATATTTAAGTATATTCAAATTTGTATTATGCTATTTCGCGTAAGAAATTTTTATTTTAACGTAAACATCGTCTATTAGTATGTTTTTCATATATAAATTTGATCATCTTTTAAAAACAAAATAATATTCACGTAGACGAATTTTTCAAAGAAAAAAATGTAACCATTATATTATCTTTGTATATTTATTAAAAAAAAATTACTTACTCATAATTTAAAAAACAATAAACACAAAAATTACTAAATTTCAGCATAAACAAATTATTCATTATGAAAAAAAAAACGATCAAACAGCATTACCATTGACCGTTAATTACAATGTACAATATCCATCAACATATCAACGTGTTATATTATATTTCAACACTCACAATTAAGCTCACCATTGATCTTCACCCTTATTTGGAAAAAAATAACAATGTATTTTCCCATTAGAGCGGCTCATATGATCAGCAAACTCAAACATACACAAATCGATAGTTTCTAAATCTTAAATTTAATAATTACTGTTATATTGATTATAAGTTGAACTGTTATTCTGAGATCTGTTCCATGTAGGGTTCATCAAGGGCGCAGTCTGTTCAGCCCCTACTTCGTCTGCCTCACTGGTTGTCTTTGCGATATTCTTAGTAGACAGCAACTACAATACATAGCATATATAAACGATTCGATTCTGCTGTATCGATCGTCTATCATTGACACAATCAATCACGACACCAGCACATTATATTGTACTAGTATATAGGACCAATATTAATAACATCGGCTGTGGTTTTGTTAAGAAACGGTAAACGATAAAATGTAAAAACCCAATTGTGTGAACCCGAAATGTGTACCCGATTTGAATATTTAATATTTAATTAATAAAATCAAAATAGTTCATTTGTTATTGTCACCAGACTTCATATAGGCAAAGCCGGTAGTTTGTAGGTAATATGCATAAAGACCATATTACTATAAAAAGTCGCGATCGTCATTCGAACGAACAGACGGGCACACACACACACACCCACAAATCCATGATTATATATAGGGGATGGCTCGGTGATTGTCGATATTTGGGAAATTCTCCACATCGAGAACTCTTTCGAGAATGTCGCTATCTGAGTTTCACGAAAATGTTTCTATCAAAAGAATATTCCTGTGCATTGTTAAAAAATATATAGATGTCCCTCTATTTTAAAAATATGTATAAATATCAGCTCTATTTATTTAAAAAAAATGTACATATATCTCTAGCATAAATTATTTAAATAAAATAAAAATAAAATGCTTCGAATTTAAATTTAGATTTTATAAAAATCAGATAATTTTAACTTCAAAAGTATATTGATATGTTTCAAGTGTCATTAACATGCTTGAAATTATATAACGCTTTCATAAAATGAATAAAATCTACAGAGTATTAATATATCTCTAAATCTAAGGAGAACAATAATCATCATCATCATTAGCACTGCAGTTATCCACTGCAGGACAAGGCTTTGCCAGACAAATGAGGCAGTCTAGGCTATACCTTACCACGCTAGCCCAAGTCGTATTTCGGTAAGGGGCAAGGAAAATTATATTCCTATGAAAAGGATAATGTTTGAGATCAATTTTCGTGAGATTATTCTACCATATAGCGATATTGATATGAAAGGAATTTCCCAGATGGTGATGATCACTGAAATATTATTTATCTGTAACGACAGGTCACAGGTCGGGTGACAATAAAAGGGTCATGTTTTGCACGCATGATCATTCCTGCGATTATCACTCGACACTCGAACATTTTATTTAAAAAAAAACCCAACGACAAGGAACAGTACAGCGTACGAGCGAGCATGTGGTCACGAATCGTTATCCTAGCGATAAGCGTTTATACACATGCGGGTTACATGTCGAACACAACGTTACTCACACGATATGGCCGCCCTGTACTCTTTCCAATGCAGCAGCTTGTCGTTGGTCATCTTGGCAGGTCCAGACAACCGAGGCGAACGCACACACACACACAATATGCGGCGACTGCAAAAAAGCTGCGATGCGGCGCAGTCAACGGTGGCTGCTGTCGCGGCGGCGTCCGCTTTTGAATTTCCACATTTTCAAAGCCTATCGCCTCGCGTGGCCGATCAGATGGAAAGTCATCACGGCGACGATCAGCAGCGATGATCAGCAGCTGGCGAACGACGACCGAACCGGCCGGTGGCTACTGACAACTGAACCAGCGAGTGCCGTTTTCGCTTGATCTTTCCAATCAGCCTTGACTTGGGGCGTGTGTGTGTTCGTGGCTTGGCTTGAGAGTGTGTGTGATCATCGATGACATTCCTACGCACACACGAGGTTCGCGCTTGGACGAAAGCCCGCTCGGGCTCCGGATGGCCACGTGCTTTTGTTTTGCTTTATGCGGCGTGGAGCTTTCCCGGCCGCGGGGGCCTTTTTGGAAACGGCGCCGGGTCGGTTTTGGTTCTGGCGGGTTCTGGGTTTTGAGTTTTTTTCAGTGTCGCGGTGCTGATATGCGCGATAGTAAACATAACCTTGCGTGGTCGAACACGTGGTCGTCTTCGGCGGTGTTGTGAATGAATAAAAAATGTGCATGTGCGGCTCCGAATTGCGAAATGCGAGATTTGTAATCGATTGATTGTTTTTGCGCTTCAGATACGGTTGCAGTTTGGACTCTTCGAATTTATTCAAATTAACAAGAATTCATAGTATTTAATTTCATTGATTGGATGACGTTTCATTGTGTAGTTCTCAACTTATGACGGTTTGCATTTATGACCGAATTATTTTTTTTTTAATTGCATTAAATTCATTTCGGAAAAAATATGGACTAATTCAAATTATTGTAAAGTAATAAGCTCGATGTTAATAACATCGGCTGTAGTATTTTATAACCGTACCGTTGCGAAAAGTCGATGCCCGTACCCGATTTGAATATTTAATTAATAAATTCATTTGTTATTGTCACCATTACGAATACGTACATAAAGGCAAATCCGGTAGCTAGTAGGTAATAAGCATCATATTATAGACGTTAACTGTATACGCATAAAGACCATATTAGAATATCTATATCTTATAATTTTAGCGTTATTCGAACACACAGAAATCCGTGATTAAGGGATAATATCTGCCATATATTTTCCGTTCTTTTTAGGATATATATATATATATATATATAGGGTCTTTCAATAGGGATGCTTGAAATTTGTTAGATTATAACAGCCATGTTGTTAAAGTGATATCTGTCAATTGTTTAATAATGTACAGCAAATTACCATGGAAGGTTATAGCATTAAACAACATACACAAATCATCAAATTTTATTGTACGTATCAAAATCGAGCGAAAGACTTTATATGCTCTTATTTACTGTTGATACTTTTTTTTATATTCAACATATGACCGAAGTTCACTTAACTTATCTCCGTCATAAGTCGAGACCTTCCTGCAGTTGAATCTGTAAAAAATTGAATTTGAAGTGCGAGCAGCACTAATTTGCGGTCGAGCATAAGCGGAAATTCGTCATCATTGACGGGTCATTTCAACGTAAACACGATTCAAATTTTCGCCTTTGATATTTCATCCATTTGTTTGTGTTAGATATGCAAAAAAAATAAATAATTTGCGTTTCATTCCGATCGAGCGCTGCGTCATTTTTCTATTGCAACGTCAGCGATATTGACACACACTATCAATCGACACTGTAAGTTGATGTGCAATCGAATTTGTCGATTGACTCCAATTGGATTTGAATTCCATGCGATTCGCACATGATCGTAACGCATGCAATTCACTATGCGACCGGAATACATGAACGTTTTTCAAATGCGTACTATTGATATGCGTCTTCGATTGTTATACAAACACCATTCTTAATAACTTGACGATAACATTAACCCGAGAGAGCGTTCGGGGAGCGTCTGGTATCTTACGCAGGGACCGCAAAAAGAATACGTGGGTGAGGCAAAATACGAAGGTTACAGACGTCATCGGGAATATAAAACAGTCTGAGTGGCAACGACCGGGACACGATACGATAAAAAAAATCAGAACCGCTGGAATCGGTGAGGCGAAGAGATAAAATACTGATAATGGAGAAGAGTTCGCTTGGGGGGGAGTCGATGTCGTCGAAATTTGCACTCGCCAATTATTCAAAACCATAATGGAAGTACATGGAAACTCACGATAGTGTGCGGCTTTGAATAAATATTTTTCGCGAACAACATCGACGGAAAGATGATGTATTGCCCGTTTGACTCGCATACACTTGATCAAATATACTGCATTTCGCCTTATCTTTGCTCAAGTTTTTAAGTTTGACAGTAGAAACTCGATTTTCTGGTATAAATGGGGATTGAGATGATCTGGATAGTAAAAATCTGGATAAACGAGAAAAAAATTAAATGAATTTATTTTTGATGTATTATACATATTTATGCGCACAATCTTTAAGTATTTTTTAAATGTAAAGTAAACCCCCCCTATAACGTCCCCCCGTATATCGTTCAAATTAATTTTTTTTTTTAATTTCGAATACATTTGAAACAAGCAGTTAACACGTAAAAATGTAAAAAAAAATTAAATCGATAAACCTTAACCCCCTGTAATGTGGAATTTATCTTGACGTTGTGGGGAGGTTTACTGTATTTATAGTCTATTTATTTTTACCATTTTTCGTTATTTGATATTGGAAAAATTTGAAAATATAGCATAAAATCAATATTTTAGTATATTCATCGGTTCCCAAGATAATAATTAATTAAGTCACAATTTTTAATGCCATCTGTGAAAAGTTTTTTTTTATTCCAATTTTTTTTAACTTGAAAATTATTTTATTTTGTATAATTTTTTTTATATTGATTATGTTACTATCACTTTATAAGCTGTAAATATTATTTTAAAGATAAATTTATTGTCAGATTTTATTTTAATCATTTTCATAGTTGAATTTGTCATGAGTCAGTATAGTTTTGTTACATATTTGTAAATTTTTATGCAAAAAAAATCATAAAATCAGCTGTAAAAAAAATATCAATCCGGATAATAGAGGTTCCACTGTAGTTTGATTGAATTTCAAACAGAGAAACGGCACAAAATGAATATTTAACATTATGCGAAACAAAACGTTATCGACGTATTGGAATATGAGTGTGGCTGTTTATTTTCTCGATTTCGCAATAAAACTCCATTTCTTATATGCGAAACGTGTATGTAAAATTATATGTTGATAATATATTACAAAATTTTATCGTAAACTTAGCGAATTAATATTAAATAGTTAATAACAAATAATAAAGTTAATATTCCGCACGGAAAGTGTTGATCGCGTCTGTGACACGGTTATGATGTAATATTTGTGAATAAATGTTTGTCTATGTTCCTTTTTTGTGTGAAAAATAGTGTATTTTGTGTCAAAATGTTGAATATATACGGGATTCAATGAAAAGACAGGCTGAGGACAATGGACGGTGTCGTAGTCGTCGGAAAATAGATTCCGAACTCGAAATAGATTTGTTGCGCTAGAACGCAAACCGTATTTCGTATTCCATCGTTTTTTTTTGCATTGAGCAAAGCAAAAATTCTGAGAGCCAAATCGCAAATAGGCACACAGGATTAATTTTCTTTTTGATGTGCAAATAACGTACAAAAAAATCGCGCCTGCACACTCATTACAACACTGTCCATTAACGCTTCAGTATTACATTGTATATATGTATTAACATAAAATATTGTAGTAGAATAAAAGTGATGTGAAAATAATATTTGTGTTTTACATTATGAAGCATTTTTTATTTTATTTGACATGGTTAATAAATGTGGCCCATCGCTTGTTTTATTTTATTTCGCGAGAAAACATTTTGCATGTGCTAAATTTAAAATCACGCGGATGTTATGTCATTTGAATGAATCGGGTTGTCAAAAATGAAGTTTATTGTGAAATCGTTTAATTAACTCGCATTGTTTGAATAATTAAAACTGAAAAAATCTCGATTAGCTCTTGAATAGCAAATGATATTCAATTTATTTTCTCGGTACTAAAAAATCCCATTAAAATTAATGTACCAGTTACATTCCTCAGTATGATTGGAAATAATGTATTAAAAATTAACATATTATAGTAGTTTATTGCGATACATACTTGTATTTTAGTGCGCAGTTTTTATGTTAAGGTCTTTGCTAAATATTGAAATTTTCCGTTCGAGAAAGGAATTTAATTACTCGACTCGACTAGTATCCCAAAGGTGTACTTTTTAATATATATTTGTGTTTAATCTATTCATCATATTCCTTATTTAAATATTTGAGGTCAATAGAATAATGAACTGTTATATTAAAATTCATAGCACGTACAGGAATTGTATAATTTGATTTAAATGAAACAATATGTATGTTTTTATACTAAAAATTTATATCACAATATTAAATAATATTTTATCACAGATTTGTATTAAAAATAACAATAATTACCAAACATATGTATTCTCAACAAAATTATATACATTAACGATACGAGCTATTTTGAAATATTTATATCACAATTAAAGATATTTGTTCTGTAAATAGAACCCAACAACATTGTGACGAGGACGTCAACACGACTGCACCGCGACGCATTCAGATTTTTCGTTAATGTTATCTTGTATATTTAACAACGATTGCCCTTTGGTTTCGGTCACCGCAAACAACACGAAAATCAAACCCATCACAGACACGAATCCGAAAAACATAAAAACAACATCGGACCCCAAAGCGTCCACCATACTCTGATACGACATGATAACGGCGAAAGTGGCCACGCCGTTATACATTTGAACCACACTAGTCGCATAAGACTTGACGCTAACCGGGAATATTTCAGAAGTGACGGCGAAAGGGACAGTGGCCAGACCTATGGTGTAGCTGACGATGTAAAGGGACACGGTGACGAGCGGTATCCATCCCAGTATAGCAGGGATACCGTCGTTTTTCTTCAATAGGTAAAAGTAGACGGAGAGTGTGACGTTTGTGACGGCCACTCCAGCGCAGGATATAATTAGCAGCGGTTTCCTTCCTAACCTGTCCACGAGCAGAACAGAAAGTAGGGCGACGGCCAATTGGACACCGCCCAAGACTATAGAAGACTCAGCTGCTCCCATACGTCCGTCGGCATCCGCGAATATTCGCTGGGCGTAGGCTATGATCGCGGAACTTCCGCAAAATTGCTGGACAGTGTAAAGGACAATCAGGATACCAAAGCCTCTGCGGTATCCAGCCACGGTCACCAGATCGGTCCACTTGGCTGGCGGTTGGGAATGCTGGTCGCCTACCAGCATTTCTATCTTGTCTAGGTCGGCTTTTATGTCTTCGGTATCCATTAGAGTAATCAGTGATCGTTTTGCTGCTTCGAGGTTTCCTCGTTTCACATAAAAGTGGGGCGATTCCGGTTGGAATGCGAAAAGTATCAAGAATAGAATAGGTATTGTTAAATTGATCGCTGCTAATGTTTTTATTGATACGTACGGCCCTATTGAGTATTCGAATAGGATACCTGCCTGAAATCATATTTTAAAAAAACTTTATGTATTTAAAAATATGTTTTTTCTCTTCTGACCCAAATACATATAAAGCTTTGGCCAAAAAATATATATTTTAATATAATACAATTATTAACATGACACGGCGTTAGCAAATGTTTGAATCGATATGCAAACTTAACATGCGATTAGCATGTATAATCAAATCGATAAGTTTGTTAATGAATTAACATTATCTATAAATTGGATAATTTGATAAGTTATTAAGATAAAATTATGAAAGAGGCTTAATATAGCCTCGACAGTGACATGCTAAATTCATATTGAATTTTGAATACACACTACCCGTGTCAAAGCAGCCAATAGTGTATTGACTGACATATTTGAATGAGCGTATCGAATACGTGAATTTATAATTGTTGTATTGACTTAAAGTTGTATTAAATAATAGCAATTTATTTTTTTGAATGATATATGTATAGTAAACAATATGTTTTAATCATTTACACGAGGACTATTGAGATAAACATAAATATAATTAACACAAATACATTAAATTGATAGTACACTGAATTATGTTAAATAAATATAACTTCTCATTTGTTTGTTAATAAATATTATATATAATTTATTATAATTTATAAAGTGGTTCGCAATATAATCGCTAACCATTCGATAAATATCTAAACCACTCTTAACATATTAAATACAGATTAGATTGTCCAACAATCTATGTTAAAAAATTATGATATAATAGTATGAATCAATCGTTTTATTACGTTGTGATGTTTGAAAGGACATAAATTCGCTCGGTTAAAAACAGATCGTCATGGGAACAAGACTTGAATAGAAAACATTTTTTTAAGAAAATCATGTTCTTTATTTATTTTTAATTCGTAGGTTGACTTTGCGAATTTGCATGAAATTTACTTGTATGAGTTCAAGTCTAAACACAACACAACAAAAGCCTGAAAAAACATCAATTCGGCTTTTGGGTAAGATATCACAAATTAAAAAAGTGTTTGCAGACGGTTTATAAAATTTCATTCTCAAACTCGGAAATGAATCCCTTGGTTTCCTCATCAACGATAAAAATTTAAAAGATATCATTTAAAATAATCCACAAAAAAATGTTCGAAAACTATCAGCAGACCTTAAAGCTACCCCGATAACCATTTCAAGATATCTGAAACTGGGAAAGTGAAAAAATATTGATTTATGACAATGCAAGGCCTCATATCTCTTTAATAACGTATTCAAAATTAACGGAATTAAAAATTCAAAACACGAGAAACTTTGCTTATTTTCCTATTTAGTCTGCGACTAATTATCATTTATTCAAAAATTTTGATCCATTCCTCCGTAAGAATTTTTTTACTAATCCAAGAGATAATGAAAAGGCATTTTGAAGATTTCGTAACTTCCAAAAATGCAGAATTTTTTCAAACGCGGAAGATATTCGTTATCAAATCGTCGGCAGAAGACTCTTGGTGTAAATTGATCTTTTTTTAATAAATAAATTTTGAAAATTAAAAAGTCATATCGTCTTATTTGTCGCAAAAAAGATCGAGCGATTTGCGTGCTACAATCTAATTACATTGGATGAAAAATGAAAATTATCCATAGCAGAAAATAAAACCGCCCATTTTAAAATGGATACGTAAACAACGATCGATTTATCTTTTGCAACATCACATCGAAGTTTTCCTTCAAAGATATATCACACCGGAAAGGCTTTTTGGCTCTCACCTTGCTCATGAACGTGATCGTGAAGGCGAGAGAACCTCGTATTTCATGGCTGGCTATTTTTCCAGAATTTTTGTTGAAATTACAATTTGAAAACGATCATAAACGACGATGTATGCGTCGAATATACGGGGTTATAAATAACAGAATATAATATTTAGTTTTTTAATGTGTTAAGTTGTATGTATGTTAAGTTTCGTTTTTTGTATGCAAGAATGACGTCAACGAGGAAATTCCGAATGTTTAAGGATAAAATGTAAGAGTTTTTTTTAATGTTAAATCGGTCGCGCGGTCATTATCAACAATCTAGTTTGTAAATTGTCAAGACTAAAAAATTTATAACTATAATATGTTACTTTTTCGTAAGAATCCATCAAGATAAAATTTTGCAACTTTTCCCCTTGATAATTTTCATGACCTGCGACAAACAGTTGCTAGCACGACTTCTGTATTCACTAAAAATATACTGGCAAAAATTCAACTATTATACTTCGATAAAAAATTGTAATAATAAAAAAAAACTGACAATTCCAATGACAGATTTACCTATAGGTGATGGAGGCTCTCGCTTCAAAGTCCTCTACTATTTTTCATGACTTACTACATTTTATATTATAAATCTAATAAACATTATGAAATTCGAATTACCTTCTGAAGAAAAATAATTGTTAGTTTGCGCAAGTACAAATTTTATTTTCTAAAATCGAATATCATGTATCAATTTTCGTTTGTGATACCACTTTTTTCCAATTTTAATGATTTGTGTATAGTGGAAGGTAGGATAAGTTTGGAACCTGACCCCATAGATCTATATATTTAATGGGCCCTCCAAAGTTTTTTAACGCATCGAGCCTCTAGTGGGTGACATAACAACTCATTAATAAACAACTCATTAAAAAACAACTCGTTAACCGACAAATCGTCCCAAACAATTCGCGGACAGGAAAAATTATTAACAGGACAAAAAAATTCGAGAGAATAAACGAGAATTCTATGAATTGGGTGATGATGAAATGATATATTAATAAGTATATAGGGGAGTCTTGGTTAAATTCTTGTTAACAAGTTGTCCGGGGTTTTTTGGATAATTCTTTGTTACTCGCATAGGGTCCGTCAGACACCAGTGGATGAAAAAACCAAAATATCTTTAGAACCATAAGGCCAGGAATATATTTGCGATTTTGCAGTCGCGCAATTGTTTGGTGACAATGGCGGATTGATTAATTTTCAGAAAACTCTGAGAATCAATCCACCATTGTCACCAAACAATCGTACGACTGCAAAATCGCAAGTGCGTTCCTAGCCGAAAACTTAAAAGTCTCCCTTTCAACATACCTTTTTATTATTAATGAATGATTCATTTCAACAATTCGACCAGGCGCCCACTGGCGATTGAGTCGATTGATACGCGCATTTCAACCTAAAACAATGTGTCCCATTCCCGATCGCGCACGACTCAATCGCCAGTGGGCGCCTGGCCTTAGTCTTAACTGATATTTGTGAAATTTATCTATTTGAAAACATAAATTATATCTAAACGGCTTTTCACCTTGCTCATGAGCGTGATCATGGATGCGAGAGAGCCTCGTATTTCATCCCCAGCAATTTCCCCGAGGTACACAGGGCAGAGAGTGTACACGACGCCGGTGCCCAACCCCGACAGCATCCTGGAAACGTATATTTCCACCGAAGACCTGGCGAGCAGGACGAGGATCCATCCCAGGACGTAGGGGGCGGCTGCGAGGAGCAGGGTGGGCTTCCTGCCAAACCTCTCTGCCATATAGGCGGCGGGGAGCACGCTGGCCACCGAGCACAGCATGTACATGGAGGCTATCCAGGAGTTGTCTTCTGGAGTTGTTATGCCGGCTTCTTCGAGTTTCGGGAGCGATGGGGACGTCCAGGCTGTTACCGTGCCTGCTGTCGCCGCGGTCAGGGTAGCTGGAGTTTCGGAATTGGGTGAAGGTTAGAGTGGGTCGTTATTATAGACAGAAGCATAACTAGGGGGGGTGAGGGGGTACAGAGTCCTCCGGGCTCAAAAATGATATGAGTGATAAAACAAGCTGTATAATACAAGGTTTTTTACTCCATGTTAGCACTTTTTCATTTCAAATTAACAATTTTTCATTTCAAATTAACAATTTTTCATTTCAAATTAACAATTTTTCATTTCAAATTAGCAATTTTTCATTTCAAATTAACAATTTTTGTAAATTTTCACTTTTGAAAAAGTGTCAATTTGAATTGAAAAAGTGTCAGTTTTAAATGAAAAATTGTTAATTTGAGATGTAAAATTGTTGGTTTTAAATAAAAATTGCTAATTTTAAATGAAAAGGTGCTGATTTGTAGTAAAAAACCTGTATTGTATATTGGATGATTTTGTATTTTTTTATTGGGATGCAGCACTTATTAATAAAAAAAAACATGTACATGTATAACATTTGAATATTTTATCAATAATTCGAGTATTGAATACAGTAGGATCTCGATTATCCGGATTAAACGGGGTCTGAGATTTTTCCGATAGTTAAAATGAGAAAAAAATGAAATATAAATTATTAATTTATTAGAAATTAAATTACATTATTTATAAAAAATTTTGATGTGCACACAATCTTTAAGTATTTTTAAACGTATTTATCGTGTATTTATTTTTACTATTTTTTGTTATTTGATTCTAGCAACATTTATGAATATAAAATGAAATTCCCATGATAATGTATTCATTGGTTCCCAAGATAATAATTAATTAAGCCATAATTTTTAATGCCATCTATGAGAACTTTTTTTAACTTTCAAATTTTTCAAACATAAATTATTTTATTTTGTATAAAACAATTGTTTTTGAAAAAAAATATGATAATATAACTTAATAAGTTGCAAAGATCATTACAAAAATAAAATTTCTGTCAGGTTTTAAATTAATCACCCTCATAGACGAGCCTATCATAAGTCAATATAATTTTGTTATATACTCGTAAATTTTTGGATGCATATTACATTATCGATCATTTAATAAAAATAAATAATTTTTTGATTAATCTAGACATAAGAGGTTCTACTGTAGTTACAAAATGGACAAATAATTAGAATATTCCATTGAGAGCGCTAGTTGTTAATATGTGATGATGTCTGTTTTTTCTTTTGAATAGGTGGAAAAATTTGCTTTATGGAAATGAATGACGCATTGGCAAAAAATGACGATGATTGAACTAGGTCGGCTGACAAATGTGACAAATCACTGCACATAAATAATGTGATTTTTTTTTTATAACTTTCAATGGGACTAAATATAGAAGTTTTTGAGTTGTCTATCTTGTATTGTCGGGTATTCAGATAAATATGAATATTTGAATATTTTTCAGATAAAAATATCGTTTTTTTGATGGAAAAAAAACTAAGATTTTAGATTATGATGCTATCGCGGTATTATTATATTATTATGAAATGTGAAATAACATAATATTATATCACGAATAATAAAATATTGGCATTGTACATATTATATTATGAAAGTTATCGCATTGAAAACTTTCTAATAATAAAATTATATTTATTATTTCAATCGCTTATTAAATTTTAATGAAGATTCGTTCCAAGAAGAGAAATTAAATATACAGAATCCATTGCCAAACCAATATTTATGAAATAATTAACGAGTAATATTTTTTATAATATCTATAGATAAATTCTACAAATTAAATTTTCAACATTTTTATGGAAAATTAATGTGAAATCGAACGGCCGTTAATGAATTCAAACGATCTTCATGAAAATTGCAAATCGTAAACAATTCCGTTTGCAATTTTTCTATCAAACAAAAAAGTCGCATATTTTTTCAAAGTAATAAAGACCTTCCAATATCATTGGATTTTCAACAAAGACCGATCGAACAGAAAAGATTTATCAAAAACGATCCACAAATAAAAACGACAATAATAAATGGCTCCCCAGATATCAGACAACCATAATGGCCGATGCTAATGAATGCAAATTAAATTCTTTAATTTACGGCGTAAACAGCGTAAAAATGAATTATTAACGGCGTACAGCCGGCCCGAAAGTACGGACATAATTTATTTAGCTGTGAAAAATTACCCATCGCGAAAATTACAATGTGCGAATCGCGAAAATGGCGTCGCGACGAAAACCAATCCCGTTCCCGATGAATAAACGATTTCCGATGAATCCTTCATGCGTTTCGAATCGGAAAAAAGTGTTATGTGCGAAATGTGAATAATTGAAATTATACCGCAGGCCGAGGCCAAGTACTGTCGTCCGTGCGATCGCTTGCGAATATCTTCCGTCATCGCGATTTTTTGTAGTTTTTTGATGGGGTTTGTATTTATTATTTAAATTTCAGGTGGTTGGCAAGGGGGTTAGGTCGCCACTGGTGGTCGGATTTTCGCAAAAGCCTTTTTATATCGTCAATAAATCGGAAAATTCGCAATCTCGAAGATTGCGTATTGATTCGATAGTATCGTTAAAACAATGAAATGCGTTGAATTTGTTTAGGGGAACAATGATGGTGGAATTGTTACAATATTGTGTTTTTAAGCTGTTAAAAAATCATATTTCAAATCTTTTTACAAGTTCGTGTAAAAAATCGTATGATGACCATATAAAAATTGTAGTTAGATTCCATCGGTGTATTTGGATGGAACTTCCATCTAAATATACATTCAATCTTCTTTTTATTAGAAAGATACGTTCCAGAGGCTATCGTGCATAAAGATGCATAGTGAATATATGAAAATTGGAGATTCCATCAGTATATTTGGATGAAACTTCGATTCGGATATTTATAAAAAATGTGTAAATCGTCAAAAAAAAATCAAAAATTTTCATTTAATAATTATATTTATATTAACCTACTTTGGATTTTACTATTGTGGCATAATAATATATTTTTTTATTTTTATACCGTGTTAATGTGAAAATAAAACAGTGTAAAAAAATAATCTATTCTTTTTATGAACCGTGTTATTTTTGAATTGTGTAAAAAGTGTAGGTGTAGTTAATTTTCAATGATTACTTTAAGACGTAACTTATGAAAAAAAATTAACTGTTAAATTTTACACATGTGTTTCATGCAATGTCAAGAAAGTTTGAAGGTCACCAGTTATTAAAATATGTGTTTAAATTTAAAAATTGTAAAATAGTTTTTATACTAAAAAAATATGCTGCCATCTATTGATTAATTATAAAACATTTTTGTACTTACTCAACTTTGCGATGTTCCTTAATTAATAAATCGATAATTATATTTTATATAACTTTGTATTGTTGTGAAATAATGTTAACAAAATGATCAAATATTTTTATTCTAAATATCACAAAAATATATAATATCCATCACATTATATAACATGGAAAATAATATTAAAATTAAAATATAATAGGAGAAAACATGTTTCGGTAACAATTATCGTTTAATTATTTATATTTAAAATTAAATATGCTAAATTTGAGATAAGAATCATGAGAACAAATCATGATATACCTACATAATAAATTATCATAAATTTTTTCATTCAAAAAAAATCTCATAATCAGTTAAAAATAACACGTTGCTATGTATTTTTCAAACTTGTTCTTCGGGCGCAATTTTATTGTTGATCACTTTAGATTTTATATTGAGACGATCCTGAATAGTTTCAAAAGACTGGCCTTTCATTTCAGGAAGAGTGAACATTATGAAAACAAACCCTATCGCGGAAAACGAAGCGAATCCCAAAAAAGCAAAGTACGTACCCAAATTATCGGCAACAACCTGATACAACTTAGTCACAGCGAAAGTAGAAAGCGCCGTATAAGTTTGAATAACACAAGTAGCTTTCGATTTTATATTAGTAGGGAACATTTCGGAAGTGATAGCGAAAGGAACTGTCGCCAATCCTATCGTATAGGAACAGATGAATATCACAATGGCCACTATGGGCACTAAATTGATGCTGCTTATATATTTGAACCGTTGTTCTTTCAACAAAAAGTATACACCTACAATAAGGTTCGATATACAGACTCCCAAAGAAGAAGTAAGAAGCAACGGTTTTCTACCCAATCTATCGACTAAAAGAGATGAAACAGTTGATGTCAACAATTGCATACAGCCTAATATTATGCAAGCTTGTTCAGCTTTCAAACCACCTTCAGTTGCCTCGAATATTTGTTGGGCATACGAAATAATTGCTGTACTACCGCATAATTGTTGAGTAGTGTATATTCCTAAAATTATAATTAAAGCTCTTCTATTTCCTTCTATTTGAAACACGTCTTTCCATCTGCTCTCGTGTTTCATCTCTTCGTTCACCAATTTTTCCATTGAATCCAATTCTGGCTTGTTATTGTCGCGGCCTCTCAAGAATTTCAGCGATTTTTCTGCGTTTTTGCGATTATTTTGTTTCAAATTGTAATAAGGTGATTCTGGTAAACATATAAATGTCAAAATAAATGCTACCGGAAGTGACATGTTTATTCCGACGAGCGTTGTGAACGAAACATACGGTCCGATGCAGTATTGTGCCAAAATGCCAACCTAAAACATAACATACTTTGTAACACAACTGAATATATTATAGAATAAAATAATAATCCGGGAAGTTAAAAACATAGTTAAGTCCTCTCTAGGGAAAAGTCGGTGTAAAACTGAATTTTGGCATGAAGTTTTATATTGTGGTTCTTGACAAAATGGAAAAAAATTCCATGTCGATTTGAGGTCAAAGGTTACCGAAA
Organism: Hydropsyche betteni; assembly: GCA_028571205.2. Classification (NCBI taxonomy): domain Eukaryota; kingdom Metazoa; phylum Arthropoda; class Insecta; order Trichoptera; family Hydropsychidae; genus Hydropsyche; species Hydropsyche betteni. The sequence continues at coordinate 1,566,586 of JAOXNN020000004.1, forward strand.
AAGTTTATTCGTGAATATTTTGTTATCATTTTTATAAAAAAATATTGCAGATCGAATTTGTAGCTTAAAAAAATTATCATAAATAAAATCTTATATTTGTAAGAGTAACTGTTTTGGAGATAATTTGATTTACAGAATTATATGCAGCCCTCAAAAATATGTATGTAGAGAGCTCGAAAATTTCTAAGAAAATATTTTTAATTACTAAACAGAATAACTTATTAAAAGATAATTCATACGATTATAAACATTTTTAAAACTAGTTTATATGGTATTATTATCAGTTTTGTGAAATTACTATTTAATATTTTTGGAGCTCTACGTACATACCGGTGAGGACTGCATACAAAATAGCAATTCTATTAATCGAATTATCTCCAAAACAGTTACTCTTATGAATAAACATTACATTTTTTTTAATATCAAATCTTTCAAGCTACAAATTCATTTTTAAATATTTTTCTATAAAGTTAATAATTATCGAGATATTCATGAAAAACTTTTTCAAATTGAAAACCTTGCACCCCCACTATTTTATACTGACTTGAATCCACATGAAGTTTTTTCTATTTTTTAAAAAATCGCAACATCAAACCATTATCAAAATTCAGTTTTACATCGACTCCTGCAAAGCGACATGTCTTTATTCCTCGGATAATTTGAAATTTCAACTACTTTCGACATAACAGTGATGAGGGTAGCCATAGATCCTCGGACATCATTCGAAGCAATTTCTCCTAGATACATAGGAGCAGTCGTATAAATAATTCCGTAGCCTAAGCCTTGTATCATTCTCCCAATGTACAAAGCCAAGACTGAGGTAGCTTGCATGATGCTTAACCAACCGATGATGTAAGGGATCGCTGCTAGGAGAAGAGTTGGTTTTCTTCCCAAGTGGTCCGCCATGTATGCCCCTGGGAGAGGGCTCGTTGATGATGTCAAGATCATCAATGAAGCGATCCATGAAGATTGGTCTGGAGTTAGTGGGATGGTTGAGTTTTTTGATAGAAGGTATGGTAAGGTAGGTGAGGTCCATCCCACAGTGGTGCCTGCAGCAGCAGTGATGATCGTTGCTAAAAAAAATTGTTAATTTATTCCAATTTCAATTGTCATTTTTACGATTTTTTTTTATGAAACAATAATTTTCTTTCTTGAAAAGTGCGAAGGCGTAAAGTTATTGCCGAGGAGATAGATTAACTTTTTATTACCGGTGATTTTTTTTTTTTAATAATCATGAAGTGTTTGTAAATTATTTTTTCATTTGAAAATGCACAATCTCATAACTTGAATGGATTTTTTACGACATGTAAGTAAATTTACGATATCGGAATGTTTTAAAGCAGTTCAAGAATTAATATTTTTATATATATTTTTACGCAATTTATAATTGATCTCGCTCAATGTATATTTCTTTGTTATGAAATGAAACTATTTGACTATTTATTTTGTCAAACTCAAATCAACCCAAGTATGAAATATTAACCGAAATTTTAACAGTCCCGTTACTCGATATCGGTTATACAACATCCGGCAGTTACACGTTAAATGGATGCTGAAACGTTTCAATATCTTTCGATAGTATATTTCAACATAAACAATAAACATTTAGACCGCTGTCAATACCAATAAAAGAGAAAATAATTAATCAAATCTTTCGATAAACTAATCGCCCGACTAACAATCAATCATAATCACAATCGAACGATAAACGTCCAACAACATTTTATTACAAATCATCAAAAATACAATCTGACAATATTAAATTTTATCAATCAAACAAATTATTAATTGAATACCGGAAATAATCAAGTGCCATTTTCATTTGAGATACAACCGAGAACGTTTATCGAGAAATTCCCATAGTTTCACATACAACCGATACAAGTTGATATTAAAAACAGATTTTGAGGACTTCAACCATATTTTAAAACATAAACGGTATATGGAACGTATTTCTGTCATAAAACCGATTTTGTATTTTTTGGCACGTAAATATTTTTTATTACCGATATTCAATTAATATTCTAAAAAAACGATCGGATTTTAAGACCAAACATAAACCCACATCACCAAAACCGACCAAAGTTGATATTAAAAACCGTTTTTAGGACTTCAACTATATTTCAAAACATAAACTTCCCCTATATATAATCACGGATTTCTGTGTGTCTGTTCGTTCGAATGACGCTCGCGACTTTAAGGATATTCAAATATAGTCTTTATGTGTATACAGTTAACGTCTATAATATGATGCTTATTACTTACTGCCTTTGGCTTTGCCTGTATGTCACAAAAAAATAACAAATGAATTATTTTGATTTTATTAATTAAACTAGTATATAGGCCCGATGATAATAACATCGGCTGTGGTTTTGTTAAGAAACAAAAAAAGATAAAATGTGAAAACCCGATCGAAATATTTAATGAATAAAATCAAAATAGTTCATTTGTCATTTGTTTGTGACATATAGGCAAAGCCAGAGGCCGTAAGTAATAAGTATCATATTATAGACGTTAACTGTATACGCATATAAAGACCATATTCGCGAAAAAGTCACTAGCGTCATCGAACAAACACACATACACACAAATCCGCTATTATAGGGGATATATTCAAATCGGGAACACATTTTGCGTTTTCGTATTTTATCGTTTTCCGCTTCTTAAAAAATCCACATCTGATGTTATTAACATCGGGCCAATTTACTACTTGGTATATAGAACGCATTTCGCGATAAAGGCGATTTTGTATTTTTTGGCACGTAAGTCCTTTTAATCACCGATATTCAATCATCATTCCGAAAATACGTCCGGATTTCAAGACCAAACACCAGCCCGCATCACCAAAGCCGATCCAAGTTCTATAAAAGCGCACCGCGACGTCACAAAACAAAAACCGACCGAAAAAAACGTCATTTTGGCACCGGCGCCCGAAATCGAAATAAACACGCCGCCAACAACACAAAACCACCGCAAAATCGAGCACTCGTCTCGGGCCAGACCACCAATCTCCCATTGTCCGAGCAGCACGTACCACTGATGGCGACGGCGTACTGCCTCCCCTTGCCCTGGACGGCCATCGAGCGTGTTATGGCCACGGGGCTGTCGGTCATCGGGAGGGCGTCGCGGTCATGTTGGCCGCGGCGTCGGCGTCGTCGCACTGCTTTGACGCCAATGAGCGGTTGTCGTGTGTCGTCAACACCCTCTTGGTCGTTGTTTGCATTCGAGTTTTGTTTGTTAACCTTTTGAGAGGTGTTGTGTCTAGGTTCTGCGGGGTTCTGGTGGGTTTTTGCGGCCGTTCGGCCGGCCGGTCTAATGTTGGGTTTCGACGCGGTCGAAGTGTTGAATGTTTGTTTTCATTGTTATGTATGGGAGATATTGAGTTTTGAATAGGGCTGTGCCGATTCGAAACCGACTCGAGTCAGGGGCGGGTTTGTTTACGGGCGGTGGGGTTGTTCACTTCGGGGCCCTTAATATAAAATTAAATACATTTTTCAATATTTAAGATTTTCAAAGCGCTTGTTTGTTAAAAAAATCGTTATTATGTATTTACTAGTATAAAGGCCCGATGTTAATAACATCATGAATTGATAACCATATTATTACGTAATAAAATAAAAATTAAATATATCTATTCAAAAATATGTTATAACCGTGCTCTTGCGAAATGTCTCTAGAATATAAGATTATAGGATAAGATTATGGCCGTTATTATAATGATCTCTTTATGATTAGTCTTTACCTAAATTTGGAGCTCGAGAATGATGTAAATAGTGATTATAGCCGTTATTTTAATGGGCATACAGGCTAAGCTGGAATGGCAATGCCAGTAGTAACATCGGCTGCCCGATGCCCGTACTCGACTTGAATATTTGATATATAATCAATAAAACCAGTTCATTTTTTATTGTAACCATTAGGACATATAGGCAAAGTCAGGGGCAGTAGGTAATAAGCATCATTTTATAGACGTTAACTGTATACGCATAAAGACCATACTTGCGAAAAAGTCGCGAGTATCATTCGAACACACGAACACACAGAAATCTGTGATTATATACAGGAACGACGTCTATTACTATAATAATTTTATACGTTGGTAAGATCAAATTATATTGCATGATGGTAAATTTGAAAGCGAATGTATCGCCCTGGTTTTGAAACTTATATAAATTTAACTTTTTTATTTTTCAAATTGAGAAAATTGGATGAAAATCGTTTTTTAATAGAATACGTTTCATGCGTCAAACGAAAATCTTTATATTATATAATTTAAAATAATAAAAAAAAAGTTTATCTATAAATATTGTAGATAATGCACTTATAAGGTTAACTTAACAAAGATAGGTTTTTCATTCTTCGAAAAAAAAAAAATTTTACTGAGCAAGGTCGTATGGAAAATTTTAACCCTCTCACGTTTCCATGTAATGATCATCGCACAAGTTTATTTTCCTTATCTTGTTTATCTACGAATTAAAGTTTTTGTACTGTTTTGAGTGTATCGATAAATTATTATAAATGTCGACAAATGTAATAATTGCAAATTATATTATTGCATTTGTGATTTATCGATCAACTTTACAGGTAGTTCAAATTCGTTGTATCGCTCGAACTTGATTCATAATTAAGTTTTATCTTGATTCTATTAAAACGTTTCCTATAGTACATTATAAAATTATAAATATAACTAAAAATTTTTTTATTATATATTAATTGGTTTCAGATCAAGTATTTTTAGATACCACATACTAAAACATCAAAGCAGTATTTTGCATAGTGAAGCAAAGCAAAGTTCGTCTAATTTATTATATTACAAAATTTTTGGCAAAACTCAATTAACTATTAAAGTTTGAACCTTTAAAAGAGTTCATATAAATCATCAAATTGGTTCGGACCGAAATTTTGTAAAACATAAATTCTTTATACATTTTAAATGAGGTATATACACTGATATACTTTTAAAAAAAGAACAATCTCGTTAAACAGGAAAAAACGACGATAACGATGAAATAACGAGCCAGTTAAACGTTCATTGTAAAATACATGTTAAATGAATAGACACGACACTAGATAAAATTATATATAGCATTTTGGAAAGAGAAAATTTCGCGAATTTCAACAAATATTTATTTTGAGAGCAAATATACGAGGCATTCGTTAAGCAGATTTATTGAAACATGTTTGTGCACGAAATACGTATTAATTTATATTTATTGTCGCAATGATAATACAATAGCGTATCACTGAATATATAAAAACACCTACAAATAAAAATGAACAATAAAAAAATTATTGTCGTTAATTTTTATCCAGAAAAAATTATTATAGAATCGTTCGAACGGTTCAATGGCGGCGTTTTTGACGTTTCGTTATGAATAGTTAATTTTTCGGTCGATTTTTCATCAAAAGCGAAACTTATTTGTCTGTAAATATTCCAAATTTGCATCAGCATATCCAATTTGGATATTCGTGGAAATTTAGCAAGTATTTCAAGAAGTGACATGCGAAAAACGAAACCATTCATCTGATTGAAACGCACATAGAACACATTTGTTTTGCAAAATAAGAATGATCCATAAAAAATGTATACGTTTTAAATAGAGTCGTCTATCGGAAATGCTGAATATAATTTTAAGAAGAAACATAGTATAATAAATGATTATTTGATCGGGCAATTTTTATCGATTTATAAAAAGTAAACATGTCGAGATTAGTTATGTTGATCAAATGATCGCCACGGCTTTGCTGGCATACCATACCCTTTTGATAAAAATTTTGAAGGCCTTTTTTGGTCAATTGGCTCAATTTTAATAATAACGGGTTGGATTATTGTTGGATTATTGGCTTTGAACTTTACAAAAGCCTTGAAAAAAAATTCCAAGATGTTAAGTCATAAGATCTGGGCTGCCAATTTCTGGAGAACTCACGTTCCTGAAAACATTTTCTTAATGAATTGAACGTTTCTCTTATTTTTTAACCATCCTATTGAAAGTGAATTTCTTCTAGATCTATATAATCCAAATGATCCTAAAAAAAATCAATATTATGTCGCAATATCATACCCAATTTCAAGGAAATTTCTTCTAAAAAAAACACCATCCAATATCGCAATTTATAATACATTATAATCACGCAGTTGTGGTTTTCAAAATTCAGATCTGAAAGTTTTTCATGGATCGATGACATGTTTCTGCCCACAATTCTGATCCATATCAGAATATCAAATCGGTCGTGTTGAAGATAGGAATCAACCGATAAAGAAAATTTATTATACATCGCATCAGTTTGATTTCAAAATAAAAATAAAAATCGCATCTTTTGCATTGACTTAATATGAGAAATTTAAATCCGACATACGCGATGGACCAATGAAGCAATCCAAATAAAATTTTCGAACCGATTCCAATCTTCGATACACTGTTTATACTATTTTTTTTTGATTCAGCCCGAATTGAATCGGGCAAGTTAGTATCGGGGGTGTGAGCCGATATTCCACGTAGCGATCGTAACCGCGAACCGAACGAGTTTTCAGGTTTACAACTTGAAAAGCCAGAGGCTGTAAACATTCCAACTTTTCCAACTTCCGAACGGGCGTGGAAACTTTCCTATCTCGTTGGAATTTTATTTCGTCTGGCGTATCATCGCGCGAGACGCCGTCAAAAACACTTGCCCGAAGACGACGAATCGGATCGATCTTCATTTAAATTGTACTTTTAGCTTGTGTTTCCTTTGCGGTGGATGTTAACTTAATAAACGCGGTCGATGGGGTTTTCTCGGTTATCCTGTGAGATAGTTTCCGCTCGCCGAAGAAAATATAATGAAAATGCACTTTTGATACGTATCGACTTTGATATGAAAGTGTATTTTCTTTGTTTCGAGGTATTTAATTCAACTCGCCGAAGAAAATGTTATATAGTAAAAATATGATATGAGCCGTTTTATTTGAAGTGGCGTATTCTTATTGCTCATTGTTTCGAGATATTTAAGTTTTTTGTTTTCGAATATTTAAAAATAGTGTTAATTTGTTAACTTATTTATCATTAATGGGTGCAGGTAGCGGTTTCTAATTATTGATTGACCCACAAGTGATGGGGATTCTAGATTAGACCAGTAGTGGTAGGGGTTCTGGATTAGACGTGTCAGTTCAGAGATGAGAGGGATACTGAATGAGTAGGTCAGAATAGTATCCCGTCTCATTTCGTGATTAAAATTTTAGATTGAATATAATTGAAACAGTGCTTTTGAAACTGAAAAAGTGATTACGTCTCTTTCATTTATAACGTAACTTGAAAAAATTTTATGAGCTGTTTATATATGAATATAAACAAAGTATTTATAATAAACAAAGTCAACATGGTATAATATAATATCCACATGAAATGAACGAAAGATATTTCGTTGTAAATTATTATATTTTTCGAATTTTCGAATTTTGACGACGTAATAAGCAATGCATACCTAATGTGTTCTTCATATTATACAAAGTACATAAGTGGAACGCCACTTTCAAATATAATACAATTTAACAGATAAGGAATTATATAATAATTTACATTAATTTCAAGTGGATACTAATCAACACAGTCTTCTGTATCAACCCAGTAGTGTTGACTTGTTAAGAAACATATTATACAAAGAGGACATCTAACAATAAATTGATTCAAATCTATGCTTAAACTCATTTTTTTTTTTCAAAATTGAAGTTTACACCACTTTCGTATAAATCGACCAATTAACAACATCACATGCGATGCTTCACAATTCATATCAACAATATAAAAAAGATCGAATCCGTTTCAAAGACGGGAAATCTTCAATTAAAACCTTCCGTTACTCGCGTGGCGTCTACTGGACGCCAATAAATATAGTTTTAGTGAATAATTCGTAAATTTTTTTTTCAAACGAATCTATGATTACTATAATGAAAAAACAGGTACACAAAAAGATAATTTTTTAATTTTTTTGGTTTTAAAGACAATTTTGTTCTTGTTTCCACTTTCGTCTGACGCCACGCGACTAAAGCAGAGTTAAGCATACAACCTGCATAAACCAGAACAAGTTCAGATCCAAAATTTAAATTCGAACACCACTATTGCATTACTAGCTACACTTGCGACGCTTTACTAGATAATGTGGTAATCTCGCCATCCAAGATGCACGTACAAGCGGATTCCGAGATGCAATTAAGTCGGTGCAGTTGCGGCGTGCACCGATTGCCCTTGAATGCAGTTCGAATCGTAAATTCGATTTCGGTGTCCATTATTGATGACGTAGATTAGTTTGGACCCCGTGTAATTTACTTGCGTCGTCTGAGGTTCGACCCCGTGTGGTATGGAGGGATGAGATTGTGTGGATGAGGGTAGAGTTCGTGCTCTGTGGGGTTGTTGGTTGATTGGGGTTTTTTTTAATGTTTGTTTGTGTTTTTGCACGGAGAAGAATTTTAAGGCAGTGATACGTAACCACCGTATCACACAATTTGCTTCGAAAAACCACAGAAAAGCTAAATTCTGGAAAAAAGCTTGATATCGTGGTTCTTAAACAAAATATAAAAAGTCTATATCGATTCGAGATGCGCATAAAATTTTACGCGGGGTCAAAAGATGCCGCAAATGGTTTTTTCGTGAATATCTCGTTAATTTTAATATTTACATAATTATGATGTACTTCAAATTTGTAGCTTAAAGAAAAAATATGCTAACTTGTATTCGTAAGAGTAATTTTTTTTTAAATGATTCGCTTTAAAGAGTTGTTACTATATATTATAATTGTATGCAATCCTCAACGATATGTACTTGGAGAGTTAAAAAAATTATCAGAATTTTTTTTTTTACTTGTAAACTGAATGACTTCTTGAAAAGTAATTAACATAGTTACATTCTTGAAACCTATTTTATGTGCTATTAGTACCAATGCTGTTTACATGTGATTTTATATTAACTTGAAATTACCATAAATAACATCAATTTAAAAAGGTTTCAGAGCTTTGCTTCAAGGGTATGTATCGATATTTGATAAGGTTCTATAAATGTTGTTTTTATTTTATTGGACGAACGATGGATTAAGACTCTCATTTTTTTGGACCGTATTTGATTTACACATGGACTGCAATTTGAAAATAGTACTGACGATCGTATTTTAACGATCAGTATCTATCGTCAATTTTTTCGACAGCACAGACAAGCGGCAACTTTTTGTATAATCCCGAGTTTGTTACAATATTTTGATGAAGCACGCTTTATTAGGACTTCGTTAAATATTTTACAGGTAAAAAGTTCAATTTCGCAAATATATAATTGAAATTATAAATAATATATACACGAGTTTCAATTTATATTTAAAGCTCATAATATTAGTTTCCGCAATTAATTTAACTAGTTAATGATAGATTAGCTATTTGATTATTTATATTGACCACCTAATAATATAATCCAAAATATATTTAAATACAAAGAAAATATTTCGAAACCTGTATTATATTATAGTATAGAAAATTTTGTAATCAAAATATGTTTATGCGAAACAATCCAGTTTCCGGTTGAAAGTATACCGAAACAAAATGTGATGAACATTATTTACATTGAAAACTCGTAATTGCTACGTACACATAAAGTTTAATTTCCATCGAAGTTTTCGCGCGACTTCGACATAAATTTGTCAATACTTTAAATTATCTCCCACTCGAGCGTGCGCCAAAATTACGACTCCCGTGACTTGGAAAATTCTTTCGGAAGGAAATTCGCCGAGTTCTCTGGAAAAATAACGCGATATTCACCGTTTTCGAAAACCGAGCACTCTTCGTTCCGACGGCAACACTCTCACGTACATTCCGTGTATATATGCAGTACATATATATATTTAAATAAATATATTCAGTCAAAGTGAAAATCGGCCACTGCCGTTAGTTTTGAAGCGACATCCTTTATCGACTACGTGTGCAATTTCGATTCCGTTTAATTGGTATCTGCGCCCAAAGGGTCAAAGCTCGCAAGCTAATTGGGGCCATTATCCAAATGACAACTTCCTACCTGGGAAATCGGAGGTATATCGACGTTTGATTAATTAGTGCAGTTGAACCACGCGAAAAACAATTACCGAATTATTCAAACCGAGCTGACTGCACGCCGTGTTGTATGCAATCAGCTTGACATATCTGTAATGAGGATTGCATAAGCGACCGGGGTACGGATCGGAACCGAGTTCGTGCACAGTTGTAAATTATGTTACATAGTTATTATATAGATTCGGCATTATGTAACGGTTTCAGTACAAACTTTGTCTACGTGTGTATTGATTCGGGAGCGGAGTTCCAAACCAAGAGGCGTCCGAAACGGAGAAAGTGCCATCCATCAATGCTGTTTCGATGGCATGAAAAATCGTTCATACAACTTTTCTGTTGAGAATCGTGACTTTTAGCTGAATTCCTTACATTTCCATTGGATGTATGGGAGACGATGCAGGGAAGAAACGGCGTGGATTTTCAATGTTCGCGGTCGGTCGCGATTTTTCCTGTTCGAACCGAATTTCCCGACGATCGAGGAAAACGTGCTAGCATGTTTGCCGATTTCAGCTCTATGTACAGAAGAATCGCAAATATTGACAGAAAATGAACGATGGAAACTCGCAAAAAAAATTACACAAGTCCGTAAGCGGAAAATCTATAAGTTGGCTAACGAATGCCTATTCAAATATCCGCGCGCATGTACATGCATGATGTATTAGATTCGCACATCATAATATGAATATATGAAATGTGATGATATTCAAATTTATAGAAAAATATATCGAATCTACATAAATGTATGAGATTTGGAATTTTAGAAAATTTCGATTTCGACTTTAGCTATAAGCGATAGAGCAAACATAAAATTTTGTGTTATTTTCAAAATATGAATAGAAATTGTTTTCGCACAACTTTTTGTTGCGTCAACAAACACCGTGGGCATCGAAAATGTAAATTGATGATAATCAGCGAAATCTCAGAAACACGAACAAAAAGCTACATCAGTCAAATATTTATCTCGAGTTATCTCAACTAAACTTCAAAGCCATCTTGTTTGAAAGGTGAACGTTTGCGAATATCGTTGTACGGATCGGGCAAAGGGGAAAAATCAACAAACTTACAAGAGTATTTGCCAACCATGAAAGCAAATAAATATCATATTTAAGAGCCGCTTGTAAAAAGTGATGCCCACGATATTTAATGGGGGTCGTATCTGTCGGAGACAAAGAAAATGTCAAACGATAGATGCCGCCCCGCAGATAAGGGATGATTAACCACAGTTTTCTGTTCTCGTTTGTTTTCGCGAAACAAAGGGTATTACCGAATGTATTGCTTTCGAAAGAATACTATTTAACCTCGATATTAAAGTGCCGTTTGTTTTTTATTTGCCAGTGCCGCGCTCGTTTTTCATCTGTCATTTTTATGTGGCTTTTGAAAAGGGTCGCCAAATACAAGATATTCGATTCTGCGAATTGAATACAATATTTCGATATTGTCAGTCAAATGATGTCACGAAATCGTTTTAAAACTTTAAATATGAATGGAATAAGAGATTGACGTCGATGTCGATGTAATAATTCTTATTGAACATAAATTTTGATGATGTACATATTGGGTCAATACGTGAGTTTGTCGGATTTTTTCGACAATAAAATATTTTTCTACTAATGAATAACATCTGTATTCAAATTATTATAGTATTTGGAAATATTTCTTTTTCTTACTTCTTAAGTATCTCTTAAGGTTTGTAGTGAACAAAAAAGTCCGTAGAAATTTTTGAAATGTTCAATGATAAAGTTTACTTGTGACATGCACTGTACAGTAGAAATGCAATTAACGTTAGAATCACTCAATTGTAGTTTTCAAATATCAAATCTGGGATTTTTTTTATCAACCATTGAACCATTGAAAGGGTGGCCTTTGAAAACTGATGATGACATATCGCTGTCCTTAATTAATACTTATCCATGTCAAAAAATCAAAAAGGTCGTGTTGAAGATAAAATAATCGTTAAAAAATTAGATA
>JAOXNN020000004.1:1578710-1591010 GCA_028571205.2 Hydropsyche betteni
CCTTAATTAATACTTATCCATGTCAAAAAATCAAAAAGGTCGTGTTGAAGATAAAATAATCGTTAAAAAATTAGATATTCACATGACATCAAAATACGATGTTTAATAAAAAGAATACGACGAAACTTCTGCACTGACCCAACAATATGATACACGCGACATATTCATAAACAGACAATGATACATTAATCTCTACAAAAAAATTTCAACAATCCTATAAAGAAAGCACATTTAAAATTTGTACAAACCTCGTGGAGATTCCTTTTATCTTCCCCTACGAAATTTTTTCCCTCGCAGAAGACATAATTCATACACACATAAAGGGAGAACGCGACTCTTTTTTTTTCATACGGCGTTTTCAGCGAGCGATTATTCGGCGTATAAATTACGCACATGCCCGTGTGTCCGTACACGTGAACCCGATAAATTCCGCTTAAATAGCGTTTTTTTTTCCTCCCAGTGTCGAGCAGATATAAATTCATGTCGGCCGATATGGTTCCGCGGATGTTTACCGCGCCTCTTTGTTCGCGATCCGGCCCTGCGTCGATGACGTTGGCAACATTGCGAAAAGCGCGCGCAAAATGGCCGCCGGACGCGTCCCGCTTGATTTATGGCGAAATCACCGTCGATCGTTTGATTGTTTTGCGCGTCGTTTCGGTATTTGTAAGGTCTATAATATCGATTGACTTTTATATTCATTGATTTTCAGGTTAAAAATCGTATTTTTATTCTGATCAATGAATAGCTTGTTGAATTTCAAGTTTTGAGTATGTTGAAATCGGACTTTGTTATTATATAATCAACGGATTGTTATGAGCGTTATCATAGATAAAAGGAAATCAGTTACGCTACGTTTGTGTAATCGCTTCGTCCATGTATAAAGCAAAAAATCTTGCTTTGTAAATGAAATTTAACAATATTTGGTGATCAGTATAGGCAGATTTAATGTAGGAGTGTTATTTAACGTCTTCTATCAAAATGACAGTTGAAGTACTTTACGATATATAATACATACATATGAAAGACATTTAAATTTCCTTAGTACGGATGTTATTCAATAAAAAATATTTGGAAATTTTGACATATGAACGAAAAAGGGATCTCAACCGCTGTTGTAAGGCACGTCAACTATCATATTTGACAGAAGATGTGAAATCATGTACTTATAATGACCTAAACTAAATGGCACATATACATCATCAGATATTATCAAATTTTATGATCAAAGCAAGATTCTTTGTTTCATTCATGAATGAAGATATTACACAAACATAGCACAACACATTTACTTGAAATTTGTGTAATCGCGTTTTGTTTTTATGAAAAGTGCAAACAATCTTACGGTTTTTTCGTGAAATTTAACACTAACTCAAGGATTACAGAAACATTGAGATGTAATATAATATTAAGATGTCCTAGTAATTACGGAGTGGAGGAATGCGTAATTGTAAATAAGATAAGTTTTTATTTCGAAATGTAAGCAGGTGAAATATGGTAAAGAACGAGGCCGATCTTGAATAGAGTTGAATGTCTGTGAAGGTCTTAAGGTCGTCTCATCTTCTTCCCGCAGGAGACATTCTAAATAGTTCCTGAAACGCGTTCTTTCTGAAAAGGTTCTATTGGGGATCGGTTCTCTTACCGCTGCTCAGTAAGTCTTTGAAAAGAGTGAGGGTTGCGAAATTAAAACGTGCAAACGCAAAATGTAAGTTAATGCCTGTGCGGAGTATTAATATTGTGAATTATATTTATGTTAAATAATATTATAATAATAATATTATGATAAACAAATTTAGGTGTTGCAATTTTAGTTGAAAACTGGTGTATTTATTGCGAAATTAATTAGCGTTCTGAAATTTTCATATTATGCACTCCACTACTGTTTTTAATTAATTAAAATAAAGCGCATCGTACTAGATAATCTAGTTCCATTAAAAAAGATATATTATATTATAAAACTTTCATATAATTGCTTCTTTAAACTTAAAACTTTCAATGAAAAAAATAAATCGACCATAATGAAAGTGCACTTAAGAAGTTATATTATATTATAAAATTAAAATGAAAAATAAATTTAATATTCATACAAAACGAACCTATTCCACTTACAAATTCAGTTATTCGAACGACAAAAAAAACGGTTCCATAACAATTCGTCCAAATGACAATTCGTCAGTCTTGGATGAATAATGTTCGGACGAAATGTCGTTGGGTGATTTGCCCCTTAGCCAATTACCACTGAACGAATTGTCGTTGGACGAGTTATCGTGATACAAAAACAAATCAAAATATCGAATTTTGCAAATGCAAAAATTCTCAAAACAGCGACGAAGTTAATCGGAATCGCCTCAATTATAACATAACATAACATAACATCTCTTGATTTTTCACATCACACCAAACACGCACACCATCTTCCAATAACGAGAAAGATATTTTACTTTTTCGTTTCGGCATCAGAGAGAAGGGACGCCGAGGGGCCTAATGAATTTCGCCCGCTTATTGCGCCGCTGAAGATTTATTTCGCCAATCCCCATACAATCACCATTATGTGAAAACTCAATAAGAACACCATCTGTTCATCATCCGCGATGAGAAATCGACGATAAAAATAACAAAAAATGTGTATCTTTCGCGTACGCCGTTCGGTTTGTATTGCTTTTTGATTCGACTTTAGTTCTTAATTAAAATATAACAGATGTACAGTAGAGCCTTGATTGTTTGGGCTAATTGGTATTTAAGATGTCCTGAATAACGAAAAATATGTTAAATAAAAGTTAAATTAAATTTTTAGTGTATAAAATTATGCAAACAACTTTTAATTAAATATTTTTTAAGCGTAGGTACTCACAGTATTTTTAGTATAATATAAATTCGTGCAAAATTCATCATTTGTTTGAAGTGAAATTTTTTGAAAAGTTCGTTAATGAAATTACGTAAACATGATAGGTGTAGTCGCCTTACTGATCTTTGTTCGGTTTGTTTCTTCATTAATCAATGGCAATCAATTTTAATTATCTTTCGGATCCCTGTTTCGTGTCTATTGACCTGAAATGTAAGTTGCCGATATCCCTTGATAGCCTTTTTACACTGAAACATGATCTTATCTGAAAGAAAAATGAGGGTCGAATCAATTATTCACCGTTGATTACTTTTTGCCCGACAAAGTCGCAAGACGACACTTTTATACATTCAAAAACAAGAAAAAGTCTTTCAAAACCACTGGGAAATAACAAACATCATTTTTCCGTCATAGGTTCTATGTTTATAATTTACACAAACAAACAAAAAACTTATACAAAAAGGGTCTGCGCTACACAATCCTCGCAGGAGTTGCAGAAGTTAGTTTTTAAAAAATATACAATAGTTTATGGCACTACTTGTGATCTTTCACACATTTATTTTGTTAAAGTTGGGCATATCTCTAAAACTGAGCTAAAACCCCGCTTAGAGAATTATGGCCGACTATAAAGATTGCCTTATGAATGCAGAATTGACAATTATGCGAGGGTGTATGGTTCGTTGACTGCATATAAGGAATAAAGCCGTGATAATAATGCCACTTTACGTCTCGTCCTTTCTTTCTCCAGGATACTATAACTGTAATATATTGCCTCGAGTCTGTTTTTGCTGCATTGTTACAGTTATGCCGCTATTTTCATGGGATTGTTTGTTATGCTTCGCGAACATTATGTGGGTCAAATGACTCGGCCCTCTGTGCGTTGAAAAAATAAATACACACTAATCACCCGATTTGAACGGTACTCGTTTTGCGCGGTTTTACTTTGACTCTGTCAAGCATAATGTGTTTTTTTTCAACCTATTGAGCCAAAATGATTAGTCTGACCCGTCATGCGTAACAAAAGTAGAAATATTGAGGTAGGTTAATATATTTTTTTTATATTTACTCATAGATTACGCTAGTACGGTGTACGTATGTTTTAAATATATTTTTTTTAAAATATGTTTTAGAGCATCTTTCATGCCATTTTTTCCGAACTATATATAATATATGAATAATAACTGAACTAACCTATTTTTTACTCTGGAACCTATCTTTTTTTTTGATATGGCTTCATAGTCTTTTTTCATGCCGAAATGTCCTTACCGCATAAATTGAAGGACGGTTGTTGGTATATTTTATTCTCTTTTCACACGAATTATCATGAACCAATCTACCTATTTGGTATACAGATTTAAAGTTTCTATTTACGCGATTTTCACTCTAGAATCTATCTTTTGTTTTGATATAAATTCTTAGTCTTTTTTATGCGATTCATTACGGAACGTACCTTTTGCGTGAATCGGGATACGTGTGTATATTTGAGGCTTATTTTACGCGGATTTTCCTGAACCAACCGCCTTATTTTTACTCTAGAACCTACCTATCTCTTATTTTTGCTTGGGTATACAGCCCTATAAAAACGACTATGAATGAAAAGTTGGGTCACTTTTGCAGCGACAATATCAATCATCGATTAACGTTAGATTAAAAATTCGCGAAATTATTTCAATAGGTTGGATCACTTTTACAACGTGCCTATTCATTATTAGTTTAAGTTTGGTTAGAAATTCGTAAAATTATTTCAAAAGGTCGGGTCAATTTCACAGCAACAATATCGAACATCGTACAACGTTAAAAAAAACTCGAAATTATTTCATTAGGTTAGATCAGTGGTCGGCAAACTACTACCCGTGGATAATTGAACTGCCCAATACGACGTTTTGAGTTGCCCGCCAAGAAAATATGATATTTTAAATTAAAATAAAATAAAATAAATTTCTTGGTGGGCAACTCAAAACGTCGTAGTGGGCAGTTCAATTACCCACGGATGGTAGTTTGCCGACCACTGAGTTAGATCACTTTCGCAACGTTAGATTAAGTAAGCTTAGAATAATAATTGTTTACGCGTTTCGTCGGGGGATGGGTATATTGAATTGATACGAACAAAATGAATAGGCATGGATTCATATCATAAAGTGAGTAACGTTTGTCCGTTAATTAACCTTTAGCGCGATCAGTATTCGCGGTGGCGAACAACGCAAAGCGCCCCCAAATTTCATTATGCAAGCTCGGCCGAAGGAAAAACAAACAAACTTATCCTTAACCTTAATCTATCACTGAATAAATAAGCCGCGGACGAGAAAACTCGGCCAATTTCCCAGGTGCCCACTGTTTCTCGTCCAACGTGGATTTTCTCGCGAGACTTTATTCCGCGCAACCGACCGTCGCTTATTTAGAATTCACCTGAAGTTGTGGCTCCAATTTGTGGTTTTTTTTTTCAGCCGTACTTTCCGGTTTTTTTTTCGGCGTGAAAGAGCGGTGAGTCTCGAGGTTTTCTGGCGGTGAAATGTCGTTCTCTTAATTTTTCTGAGTAACGAAGAATTTCAATTACACGTCGTGGATTTTGATGCGGGGGATTTTTGGGTAATTCCGTGATAATAAGTGCTCGTTTGTCAATATTTTTTTTTGTAGTATGATATAGAATAATTTAATTAATTATCGCTTATTTGGAATTCACCGGAAGTTGTGGCTCCAATTTGCGGTTTTTTTTCAACTGTACTTTCCGTTTTTTTCGATATAGAAGAATAGCAAGTTTCAAAATGCTCCAGGGGCGAAATTTCACAATCGAAATTCTCCTAAGCAATGAAGAAATTTAATTATACATAATAATATATTTTAAATATAGTAGATTTTCTGGAAAATTACATTAAATTAAGTGATTGATTTAAATTATTTTGTATTTTAAAATAAAATAATTAAAAGTGTTCATTTTCATTTACATTATTTTTCGTATGTCATGGTATGTACATATGTGGACAGCTCAAAAATTTCGCCCTTACGTTTCATTATTGTACCTTAGTTTTAAGAATCGAATGAATATCTACATGTTTGAGGTATCAATACCAAAGATAATTTTAAAATTTCTTGAAAAATTTGGATTTCGTGTTTTTTTAAACAAGAAATATCAAAAAACTCTACTTCCCCTTTACTTCAGTAATTTTTTGATAGCTGATAAAGTATTTCTGATAATTTTTTGCTGATGTAAATTAAATACATAGTAAACAAACAAAAAAATAAGGTTTTTCAGCAATATTATCATTCATTTGGAAATTATTAGTGCGCAATTGTGAGATTTTAGATTATTTCTTAAAATTAAAAAAATAATAACCCAAAAATTATTATACTTTGAACTAAAGTATATATATGGTTTAACATATTTTAAATAACACAAGGTATCATCTCTTAAAAATTTATCCAAAACTTTTAGACCATTTTGTATAAACAATACAAAATATGTGTACAGTCATTCAATAGGGACATTAAATTTTTTTTAGGTTTAGCAGCCATTTTGTTAAAGTAACATCTGTCAAATTTGTTGTTTGTAGTATACAGAAAATCAGCGTGGAAGATTATAACGTTGAACGACGTGTGCAAATCATAAAATACATATTACACATAATGTACATTACTGTACATTTTAAAATCGAGCTACCCTATTGAAAGACCATATACAATGAAAATAATAAAAAAAATCTCCAATAAACTCGACACCCATCTTGGAAATTGTTCCATTATAGATCGGTGTATGTAAAACGATCCCGCGGAAGGTTTCTCATTATATGTATTCCCGTTCGCTCCGACACGCAGAAGGTTAAGCAAATTTCCCAGGAAGCTTCTCTCGAGAAATAATAGAAAAGCTCCTGCTGTTATGGCAGGACTGACGTTGAAATATATTTAATGAATAACGAATTTGAGAATCGCCGCATTCAGCCCGAGATCCGCATGATAAATTTACGCAATCGAGCTCACACCAACTAATCCCGCGTATGTACCCTTTACATTACAAAAGGGGGCTGAATTCGTCAGCGTGTGGCTGAAACGTTTCAGCGTCTATTGTTCGAATATCGAACGCGGTGGTCACGTTTAATCGGAGCGATCGCTGTAATCGTTTTGTGCTGAAATTTTCACTCGCGCGATTCCGAAATGATTGTGCTATTATGGAATTATTCGAAAATTCCGTTGGGGAGTCTTGAGTGTGGTTCATCGGTCGTGGGACAATTTCGGGAAGTAGATCGTTTGAATTTGGCGCGATTCCCGCCTCTAAACAAATCGCATATCGTAAAACTTTATACGGCAATCGACATTAATCATGTGAAATGTTTTTGATTGAAATTAATTTTGTGACTCATTTCGATTATACCCAAACATGGGGGATACATTTCAGAGACTATCGTGTAAAAATTGGAAATAGAGACTATCAGTATATTTGGATGGAATTTCGATAAAATTATTCATTATAAAAATTTGAAAATTTCACCTTGTGAAATCATCAAAACATATGGTCCGGGAAATAAAGACATTTGCTTTGCGAAAATTAGTTTACAACGGGATTTTGGTATGAAATTTGATATTATGGTTTTTAACAAAATAACGAAATTCTATGTCGATATGACAGTAGTATAAAATTTTATGGAGGGCTCAAGGTTACAAAAACGGTTTTCGTGAATGTCTCGTTAACTATAACTTTTATATATAGACAAATTTGTAGTTAGAAAATTTTCTATGAAAATGTATAATAATACTTATTCGTAAAAATAATTGCTTTGAAGATGATTCGATTAAAAATATTGTTACTATTTTATATACAACTTAGTGGTGTATAAGTGAAGAGTTCAAAAAATTCTTAATTTTTTTTTTAAATTTATAAAAAAAAAACAAATTAAATAAAAAACACGGTCACAAACCTTTTGAAACCTGGTATATTATATGTGGTATTATTATCAGTGCTGTGAAATATGTATTTGTGATTTAATGTCTTTGAACTTTGAATTTTCAAATTGTTATAAAATTCATGTAAATACTTCACAGTACTGATAATATAATATAATAAGAAATCATTTTAATCTTTAAATGTTTCTTTAGAATCTGTAAAAAAATGAACAAGTTACGACTTTTTCAAACCCTATATAATCTTTCAGTAGCCACCTTAATAAATTCAAATGGTTTTTTTAACGATTTCCATATCTCCATATCTCCATTACTTTATTTAAATTTTATATCGCCTATATATATATCGTATAAGTACAGTGCGCAGAATAATCGAGTAGTGAATAGATAAAGCCTAACACCGAAATCTCGTTTGAAAACGTATAAAATTTACACACACTTACCACAAGAAGATGCTTCCAGTACGACCCAGTTCCCTAGTTTATAATTAATCATTTTCGAAATTTGACAGCAACCAGACTTGGCCCGTGAAAATCGGTCTGCCAATATCAAGAGGCAAGTCGAATTTGATCGACACGAAATTCGAAGGTGATAATTATGAATTTGATCGACGATCTGTGAATAATACTTGTATATAGTGTATGAAAGATTCGAAGATTTTGAAAAAAAAAACATCGAATCAAATTCCGCAGGGTTGTACGTTTTAGATTAAGAAGTAATTTATAAGATAAATAAATCCGGACAAGCATAGCAATTTATCGTTTCCAGTTCATATAATGTGTCCAACAGGCATAAATTAACAAAGCGAACAAAAACAGAACTCGATAACAGTTCGGAGCTTTCTCGAAATTGCAAAATGTCGAAAATGTATGTATATAAAAAAAAAACTGTTTTGTCATTGGAAAATCGATATATCTCAATACGCCACATTGCATACAATGCGGAACAAAAGCGTTTTATTTTTATTTGGACATTCACAATTTATCGCATCGAAATATCGCGTGGGATTATATTGTGATAATGCTGCCGATAACAAAGAGCACCATTTTAAAATAAATCCATGCCTGCAATTTTAATTGAACCAATTAAGCTGGATGCGCGATAACATAGTTTCGAAAATGATTTTAATATTCACCTTACGTGCGCCAATTATTTGAATTCAATTGCAAGTAGTCTCACGTACATTCGAGATATAAAATATATAAATTAATGATATCTTATCGAATACGAGACATCGCTTTGTATTAGGTCAATGTATAAGTTTCATCGAATTTTTTCGATGGTCAAATATATTTTTAACTAATGAATAACATCTGAATTTATACTATTCTATTATCAAGAGGATATTTCCTTTTCAGTATATGTTAAGTTTTACCTAGCCAGTGAACAATAAAGAGTCCATAGAAAATTTTCGAATTTCTTATAATCAGCGCTTTGGAACGACCACTTATTTAGTTGCTCCACTCCAGCATCTAAGTACTTTTTCTGGCTCCACTCCATGCTCTACCTCATGTTCTGCATCAAGCTCCAATTAAATTAAATTAATTATTCTTTATCATCATCATCATCAATATCGACCCATTAGTTACCCACTGCAGGACAAGGTTTCAAGACAGCAGCTAAAAGTACTTGTAATGTGCACAATTGAAATGAAGTTAACTTTAGAATCACTCAGTTGTGGTTTTGAAAATTCAGATCTGAGGATTTTTCATGAACTGATAAAAATGATGATGACATCTCATTTCCCATAATTTATGCTGATGTATAATACATAAAAATATCAAAGAGATCATGTTGAAGAAATTTCAACCAATAAAAAGTGTAGTATCTACATCGCATCGTTACGTTTTGAAAATACGACGAAACTTTTGCATTAACCTTATACTTCATACACACTAAAATTCCACGAAAACAAAGAAAGTCCTCCTCGGGGGTTCATATTATAAAATTAATTAAATTCCCGGCGATAGATGATATCGAACGTTGCGACTAAATCGTTCACAAAACGCCTATTTACGGTACATACCCTTTCGCTACCGACTGTGAATACCTTCTTATGCTCGGATGCCCGAACTTCCCAAGTATTTTGTTCGGAGCCACTTTGGAAAGTCATTTAAGGCTTAAATTGATTTTATTTAAGCGGCGCGTTACTTTCGGCAGGGGCGGGGGTGAAGGTCTCGTTTAACTAAAAATTTTTCACAGAGAAAATTGGCAACTTTTCGCGCGCTCTCAATCGCCCGCTTCGTTCGAACAATCGCTCGTAATGTTACAATAAAACCCCTGCTTTATAACCGAGGGCGGTTCGATTCAATAACGCATTCTAAGAGCCCGCCGAAAGTTTTCGGACAAAAATTAATCGAATTATATCAAAGAAGAACGAAACGGGACTCGCATTGAATACGGTTCGTGATACCGTAATAGAATTCGGGGATGGCGCGACGAGATTTAGGAAATTTAAGTAAGCTTAAATTTCAATTTCGACAGATAGAAAATAATTCAAAAGAAAGAATACGAGTGAAATGGGAATTTGGGAGAGGCGCAGTTTCGATCTTTTTAGAAAAACAGGATTTCGAGGGTGCGCCATTTACTCTTGCGCCCACGCATATTGAAACAACGGTCTATGTTTTTATATAATACTAGAGATATAAAATACGAGACATAATAAAATGAACCGTTTTATATACGAAAGTAACGTAAACTTCAATTTTGAAAAAAATGAGTTAAACCTAGATTAAAGTCAACATAGATGTCATCTTTATACATATGTTTCTTACAAAGTCAACATAGAATAATATTCCTGTGAAATGATCGAAAGATATTTCACTGTAAAATATTATTGCAATTCTATTGTATTTGAAAGTGGCGTATTTCCACTTACTACAATATTTACGCTCATAATCGGATAATATATTATGTACTGTTATTGTTGCCAATTATAGCATAATATGTTTTACATTACGTTCTTGTAATACATTTTTCCTTGAACTTCACTTTATAAATGATATTAAACAACATATTTTGGTGTACAGAAATATTTTGGTGTAAAATAGGTGCATCATTTAACGTTTTATGTCAAGACGTGACGTAAATCAGTAGTGACAGACCTTTTTTCCGTTCAAATATTATTATTTCGTGTTGAATATTAGCCATGTTAGGGAAATTTTAATATCTTCCATAAGTATGTTGTAAGATATGTAAACTGTTATATTTGATAGAAAACGTTAAATGATGCACTTACACTAAATAACGCCTACATACCACCAAATATTGTTGCATTTCATTTACAAAACATAATTCTTTACTTCGTTCATGGACAAAGCGATAACAAAAACGTTGCGTAACATATCTACCATACATTATGTTTTTCACAATATAATTTTTATTTATACACAAATCATTAGGAATACAATAATTTAAAGCAAAATATCTTTCGATCGTTCCTCGAAACAAAGAAAAGTGAAGATATGCCATTTTCAAATACAACGGCTTTTCTTAAATATAAAATTTCAGCTAAATTCACATTTTTTTTTTTTTTCAGAGAATTCAAATATATTAGAATAGGATAACGATTGATTTGCGAGTAGACGAGCTTCGGGGGAGGGCTTTCGAGCCCGTATCGCCCTTCGGTGGGCCATTACGGATCCCTAGGTCCTTATTTATGTGACCGTGCAGGGAATTCGCAGTTCTCAGTGTAGGGTTGGTGGTAGGACAATTACACCCCTAGCAAAGGCCTGTGGGCTTTGCAATTTGACCGGGTGTATGTTAGGGTGACGCACCTTTGCCGAAGGCTCGCATACATATTAATATGGGGAGGGGGGTGAGTCGGAAAATGTGACTTTTCTTCTTATTCAGTATTGAGGGTGTCATTTAGGGGAGAGCGAAGTGTGATTTTGTATTATTTCGAAGTGAAGAAACTCATTTTTATATTTGAGATTAAAAAAAATTGGGTTATTTTTTGTATTGTATGTTTTTAGATTAAATTAAAATTAATAAAAACTTTATATTAGTGAAATGAATTCAGTACGTCATCTGCAGAACAGGCTTTTTTATAATAAAAAAAATTGTAGAAAATACGCACGAAAAACATTTCATTTAAGTTTCTCAGAAAAATCTACTTTAAGTGCAAAGTATTTTTGTACGAAAGACGCCGACGTTTGCAACTAAGCCGACTATAATACCGTTTATTTCTATTATAATATATATTATAGAAATTTTATAAAAGCCACTTCAAATAAATTCGTTATTGTTACTGCAGCGAACCAAACGAGATTGGAATTATATAGGATCAGTAAACTTTCCGTTAAAACCTTCCAGAAAAATCGAAACGATCCCATTACCGAACCCAGCGCCATTATTTATCCAACATATCATCGCTCGGCACTAATTGGCGTCGCGAATTGTTAAGCCGAATTTAATAAGACAAAGAGGAGGCTCTCCCGCACGTGGACTAATCAAATGTATATTAAAAGTTAGCGAATGCGTAACGTGTACGGGTCGCATGAATTAGGGCACTTGCGCAAGTGTCGGACAGGGCCGGAGCTAGCTATAGGCAATTTGGGCATTTGCATTTA
>JAOXNN020000004.1:1628372-1675814 GCA_028571205.2 Hydropsyche betteni
GCACAAATTAATCATAAAGTGGAATATATATACTATACTTTGATATACAAATGTCATTGCTAAACTAAAAACAAGAGCACTAAAAATGCAAAAGAAAAAAATGTGACTTCCAACCCCGGTCTCCCCTACACACATGATTTAGACAAGCTTTCGATATATTATATATATTTTTTTTACTGTCATTAGATAGAATAAGAGTATATTTAAAAGTGTATAAGTTTTTTATTTAAATATTATATTTACAGGGATAAGTAAGATAGCCTTAAGAATCTAAGCATTTTATATTAAGTTGAAAACTTAAAGTTTTAAGATAAATCACAAATAATTGTTGCGCAAACATCTAATCAAAGTCTGAGTTGAAGAATGGTAGCACATTTAAGCAAAAATTTATTTATATATATAAAAATATTATAAAATGCGTTGAAGTGTAATGGAATTCAACATTTTCAGGACTTTATAAAAAATATTTACGAAACAATAAACACAAATTAATATCGCAAAAGTCACAAACAACCAACTCGCAACACGATTTTATATATAAAAAACTGAACACGCGAAGAAAACTTCATTACGCTACATGCAAAATTGTGAAAAAAAGCACGCGCTTCCAACTCGACTACGTCAAAATTCAATAATTTCAGACCAAATGCATTTATCTTTCAGCACTCGAACGAAAGATGCAAACAAATTCAGATTCCGAGCGAAAGCACACACGACCCGAGACGACGGAGCTTTCGGAAGCCCGTAGCTCCATTGTGCGGCGGCAAAAGCTCCATTTTTTATGTGTCGCCATTTCCGGTTGCATAATTTACGAATTCGCGCTGAGCTTTTTTTG
The DNA here is from genome assembly GCA_028571205.2 of Hydropsyche betteni. Taxonomy (NCBI): domain Eukaryota; kingdom Metazoa; phylum Arthropoda; class Insecta; order Trichoptera; family Hydropsychidae; genus Hydropsyche; species Hydropsyche betteni. Next base: position 1,629,208 of record JAOXNN020000004.1, read on the forward strand.
TTCTCTTGTGGTTTTTTTCTCGTCCCGTTAGTTCGCCTTTTTCCTCGTGTACGTGTCCCGCGAAACCGCGGGATACGTACACGTGAACGTAAACGTACACGTATACTCGCGCTCGTAATCATTCGAAATAATAAAACGGCGAAAGTTTTATTGTACGCGTAGGATTAAAAAAAGTGGATTCCTCTGGCTGAACATATACGAGAAAGGAAATTCGGGATAGAGTGAACGTGAGGTCTTTTTGTTTTTGGTTTTTTTTTTATTTTTTGTTTGTTTCAGCACGAGCGGTTCGCGTTTGTTCTGGATACGCTATTGTGCATGTTATATTGCCGGATTGATGTTGAAGTGAATGGAAAAATGCACTTTTTCATTAAATAAGCCGGAAAAATATTTCATACAGTTGAACTTTATGTGGACAGTGAGCTTTTTTAAAGTGAAGTGGAGTTGAATTCATTCATTGTGAGAAAATATGGAGTTGTAATCTATTGTTCAATTGAGGGTATTGTTCATTACATTATATTAATTTCAACATTAATAAAATGTTGATATTAAGTGAATGCATAAGTTTCATCGTATTTTTTTTTCTATGGAAAAATAATTTTCTACCAACCAATAACATTTGTATTCATACTATTCTATTTCATGGAGTATACTTTCTTTTCAGTGTTTGTTAAGTTTTAGCCTAGCCAATGGACAATATAAATTTTTGAAAGTGCATCCATGACATTTTTTCCTGTACAAGTTTTATAAAAATAACTACGCGACCGCAGAAACCAAAAGTACTTGTTATGTGTAAAGTAAACATGTAATTAAGAATCACTCAGATGTGATCTTAATATAATAATTCAGATCTGAGAATTTTAAAGATAGGAGTCAATTGTTCAAAAAAGCGCGGTACCTGCATCGCATTAGTTATTTGATTAACAAAATGACGAAACTTTTGAAATAACCTTATATTTCAGAATGTGTTATATTAATTTACGAGACCGAAAAATTGAACGCACGCCATAAGTATAGGAGAAAGAAAGGACCAGGAAACCGACGTCGAATGCGTGAAAAAAAAAATAATAACTTCGACTTTGTATTTGACATGGAAAGCTTTAAATAAGCGCCAGATTTTCCTTTCAAATAAAATTTGTATAAAGAAAGGGAAGAAAAGGGAATTAATTTTCATAAAGCAAATATTTATACGGGGCGCAGTGGGAACAGGGAAACAGCGGGGGAGCCACAAGCTATTGGCTTTAAGTTCTCCGTTTCCTCTGTTTCTTTTTTTCCCCCGTTTTATTTCTGTATACGCACATTGAGCTCGGATTTTTTTCTTTTTCGCTTATTTTCGTTTTTCGACCCCCGCTGCCAAAGATCGCACCTCGACAAAAGGGACCGTTTTTTCGTTCGTTGGCTCGTTTTGCCCTGTGCTCCGAGATAACTTTTCTTCGGCTCGGCTGAGTTATTCATTGTTCTCGCGAGACGCCTAAGGAGAAAGATTTCACTTCTTCCTGGTATAGGACCTTTGACACTTGATAATTAAATGTTACCAGGCACCCGAGAAATTTCGCACGACTCTTTGGATCGTCGCATATTTAATCGCCCGAACGAACATCGTCAAAGTCCAAAATTGACGTTCGTAAAACGTGATAAATTTTGAATGACGTTTTTTTTTTCAGAATTACATATGTTACGCGATGTTTTCAATGAAAAACGCTAATAATTGTGTTTTTTTAAATAAAATTAAACTGCATTTGTAATCATCATTCTCCATTTTATTGGCATTATTAAAAAAATAAACTTTCCCTATACTGAAAGGGTGTGACAAAAACCACATGTTCACAGTTTTCGCGATAATTCGATAATTAATTGAACTATTTGACCCATAATTTACATCAAAATCCAAATATTCGATGTTTATACGTATAATAATCATCTAGAAACAAATACAAGCATTTTTTATTTTGAATAATGCGTTAATATAAAAAAAATTATATGTTTTTTTTACCCTTTGTCGGAAGCTCTTTATGTTTTTGTGCTCCATGCAAGAAGGATTACCGTTATCTGTCAAATATGACAATTGGTGTATCTTACAATATACCCATGGAGAGGGGAGGAGACAGAGGGGATAGACAGTAATTATTTATCCTAGCTTCGGCATTGAATGTCGGTTTTTGTAATGTTACAATTTTTTGAAAAATGTGGGCACTTTTAAAAAAAATCACGAATTTTTTTCCATAGCCTGGAATTTCTCCCTACTCTCCTAATCATACCTATACAAAGTAAGAAAAAACTAAGGTAAGGTAAAGGTCTACGAAAAGACTATGACAGGTAAAGTAAATTCGAAGAAAATACTAAGACTAAGTTAAAAAAGATAAGGTATGGTGAGAAAAGACTAAGGTAAATTGTAAGGTCTAAAAAAAGGCTTGTATTCTTGTTTTCCAAATGTTTTAAAATAAAATAGATTTAAAAACTGTTAACCATAAGGGGGTACGGGGGTACGCACTTGCAATTTTGTAGCCGCGCGATCGTTTGGTGACAATGGCGGATTGATGGATTCTCAGATTTTTCTGTGAATCCATCAATCCGCCATTGACACCAAACAATCGTGCGACTACAAAATCGCAAGTGCATTCCTGGCCTAAAAGAGCTCATCCAAGGAAATGGGTCATTAAATCACCAGTTTAAACAAAATTCAATACTGATGCTGAATATTGTATCAATTACACAAAACACGCACGACTTTTTGCGTTCTTCATATAAAACGCAATCACACAAACGTCGCTCTTAACGCGCATACATCTTTTCGCCGTTTTTACGACTTCATGAAACATTCACGAACGAATCGCGCTTTCTCGGTCATGCCGCCATCAACATTCATTCCTGGCGCGTTCGCCGAGTCGCGAATTTCCATTAATCCTCCCCACGAGCGAGCCGGGTGCATATAAAAAAAACCCAAAAATATACATATTAACACACACTTTGCGCACGTGTCGTACATCAAGATGTAATACGCGTCAGATTCAAAAATGCAGCCAAAAATCGCTTGTTTACGCCGCGCGGGGAATATTCAATGAAGCGGGCCGAGTGCCTCGTGGCGAATACTTTTGCCATAGCCTTATTCATGTATTCAGACGTGTAATATATTTTTGACGTGTATCACGACACGCCATTACAAAACATGTCGTTGGAATGAGATATAAAAGCTTATTTGTGTTGAGGCCCGGGCCGTGTCACACAAACGCCATTGGATAAACTATACGAATGGGAGAAAGCGTTTCGTGTATTGGGGAAAGCTATTTTTTTTAGATGGATTGTGTTTTGTTACGTCCAAAAGGATCGAAATCTGTTCGGTTGAAAGCAGTTCGTCCTGGGAACAAGATGTAAATAATAATTTTTTTTTTATGTTGGAAGAGACTCGTTTTCTTTATTTATTTTTAATTTTTAGGTTGACTTTTTAATTGTTTATATTTTTCCCTAGAAGATATTATTAAGAGATTTGGGTGTAGTTTGTTTGTATGAGTCCAAGTCTAAACACAACAAATCAAAAGCCACAAAAACCATTTTGGAGAAGATATCACAAATCAAAAAAGTTTTTTCAGACAGTTTACTAAATTTCATTCAAGGAATTCCAACCAAGAAAATGAGCTCCTGGGTTTCTTTAAACTTAAATATTTAAGGGACATCGTTTAAATTAATCCACATTTTTATATTTTCAATACATTTATATTTCCATTTTTTTATAAATCATTCTTTTGTTCACTTTATCGTTTATTTTTTAATCAAATGCAATGGTTCTATTTACAAACTATAAATCAACTCTCAAACTGCAACCTACAAAAAAATATGTATCTTTTGATAATATAATACAATTCTGCCAACTCAATCAGTCAAATAATAAAAGACGTTAATCATAAATTACCTTTTTTAACATAATGAACACCGAAATTTTATAATAAAATTTTTGATTAAATTTTAATCCATTCTATGAAAACAGTGGCTTAATATTGACTATTAATTTATATTTTGACTATCTTTTATTTGTATTCTAATCATGTGATATAATATTTGTATTCAGACCATTTAATATAATTTTAAATGATTTGAATACTACCTCCTGGTAATCAAAATTTTTGCCAAAATGACGCTGGCACACACGACGTTGGCACACACTGAGTGTTGATTAAAATTTAAACCAAAATTTGATTTTGATTAAAACCGTTAAATTATATGCCTTTAAAGATTTGGAAGGTTTTGCAGATGAATTCCTTGTAGTTTTATTAAATTGACGTGTCAACGGGTTATAATTTCGTATTAGGTTAAACCTGGCGCATTTTCACACGTGTGCAAGTACAAAACGTGTAACTTTCGAAATAAATCTGTTTCATAATATATTCCGGAGTGCTTAAAAGATTAAATTTACATTTAATTAAATCTTTCTAGCTAAGCCGTCGGAGCCTTATACTGTCACGGAGTATAAAACGTGGCGTAGCGGAATATATAGATAGTGTCATCACTTCATCACGCATGTGTATACAAAATTTCATTTTGACTTCGGTAAATTTCAAGTACACTATTACCTTATATCGAATTACAATAGTTTAATGAGCTAATTCTATGTTTTCATTGTGCTAGCGTAGATAACAAGTGGAAGTTTGAATTAAATTTCAGCAGCCCGGCGATTATTTCGTGCACGTGTAAAATATGAAAATGTATAACCTCACAAGACAGACTAATAATTCACAGAATTTAATTACAATTTTTCTTATTTGCACGTAATTTGTAGCCCCGCAAAGTCCGCAGAGTTATTTCGCTTCAAGTATTCCAGACACCGCCTTCTACGTAATTTTAAGTGTTTTCCTTTTCTTATACATTTTTTTTTTTACATAATAAATGTGTTGTATTGCAGAAGGCTATTACAGACCGGAGGTGAAACCTTCACACTTAAAAGCTCGACCCCGACGAAATAAAACGGAATATCCACGGAAGTTCAAAATTTCATAATGAAAAAATAAAAATAGGAGGCCGCGTTTTAATGGCCAATTCGCAGCAATGTCCTAAGTGCGCTTTAAAAATAGATTACGTTTTAACGGAAAACCGTGTATACGACAAAACACTTACATTTCCCTCGTTTGAAAATGGATTTTAAAATACCCTAATGAAGGTGTGCTTGATGCGGTATACAAAGCTCACTTTCAAGTTATGTATGTATATGGTATTATATTAATTATAATATAGAGGTGTCGCCAAAAATGTATACATACTTTGAATGATTATAATATTGAGATATGATTAATGTTGAAACTCTTAATAAAAGAAGAGAGATGTAGAATTTGTATAGTTACTATAATTTTTGAAATTGACAAGTTTTCTTATTCAGAAATTGCTTGAAAAATGGAGCGATGAAAATTCAAATAACGCAAATTACATAGTTCAAAATTCTGATGCATTTTCTTTTATTTTTGCTTTCAACTCGTTAGCCATTGCTATTTTTCTTAATAACTTCATTTTCATTGAAAAAAATATATTAACATGAGATTAAAAGAATCCTGGAATTTTAAACGAAACCTGTAAACTAGGTCTAAATTTTCATCACAAAATAAATAAGGATTGATTTTCTAACATAATGGAAGTAGAAAGGTTTTCGGCTTTGTGTATAATTAAAAATATATATTTTTTATAGTCCAATATGTGTGCTTAAATGCTATCATGCTATTATATTATATTAAGTGGTTTAATTATAAAATTATTACGTCCAAAACAGTTTACTGAATTATCTATTATGTCTGTGTAATTACGCGTCGGTTCTTTGAGCACTGCTTCTTTCCCTTGGCTTGTAAAAATTTACAATATTTTAGTATATTGTTTAAAAACAATTATTTGTTTTAAAATAGTCTTATATTTGAAAAAAAAAAAAAACAAATTTCATGTGTATTTTGTTTTGAGTTTTATTGCATTTAATCAAAGTTTCATATTTTCAATAACATTTCACTACAAATTTCTTTATTTAAAATCTAATTGTAAGTCTTGATTTCCAGTTAGTTTTAGTAAAAAAAAAAAAATGAGAAAGTTATGAAATTTCAAAGCTTGTGAATAATTTTTTTCGCAACACCGTATACGTTTGTTCGCATATCGTACGATCAAAATTTTGAATAAATCGTGTTTATTGTTGATTAAGTTCGGATCCTTTTTGTGTATTTTCATTAAAAATATATTGAATAAGATCTTTGATAATGTAAATTGATAATTTTAAAGTACACGTACCCGGAATGAATACATAAACGATATGCATAACCCTTTTGCCTGTTCCGCTTCGTATCTAGATTGCCCCCGCGGGCGAACAAAAGCTACAACTTCTGTGTGTATAGAGAAGCCTCGAAATGGGCGCAATGAATAAAAATTAGCGTCGTCGTTGTGGCGTTTTTCTTCAGGCGAAACGCAACGAAATTTGCACAATTTGATAATGGAGGCCGACGTCCGACGGCGAAGTTTATTTTTATTGCATGGAAAATGCGGAAAACCGCACCCGAACACTCGAAACGGAAAACCGGAAAATTTCTTCGGATTCAACAGTTTTTTTTTCGTCGAAAACTGAAAGCACGGTTGTCGCTTTCATCAGCCGACCCCGGACTTTATGTCAGTGCTTCGCAACCTTTTTCCTTCCGCGGCACAACTTGTAGATGTGACCATGTTTCTTAAGACTTAAAACAAAATGCTCCGCAGATTTTTTTTATAAAAATTGTACCCTTCCCCCTATATATAAAAAAAACTTTTATACTTCCAATAATTTTTACCTTGAAGACCTATAATATTAACGTTATCAAAGTTTTTTTTAAGACGCAAAATTGTATAAAATGAAAAAATCTGTACTTAATATTTCATCTTTGTATAGAAATAGTTTATAGCGCCGCAGGCGATTTTTTTCTGAAACATGTAAAATGAATAATAAATTAGATACATTTTTTTTTAAATGGATTCTCAGTTTCTTTTGATTACGAAAATAATGTGCAACAAAAAAAATTATTTTCAACTTTCGTTTTTTGTTTTAAAAATTAACATATTTTTTCTCACAATAAGTATAGTAAATTGTAACTAAAGAAAAACAACAAAACAAACGCAAACACACAAAAAAGACCCAACTGTTCCGAACAAAATTAGACGTTTTGTCATCCTAGGCACACCAAAAGTAAAATTTATTACTGAAATTGTGCTCTTATTTATAGAAATTATTAAATTAATTTCAATTGAAAAATTATTTGAATTTTTCTTTGTATTTGGAAACGCACCGTGGCACAGCCAGCATCGTCTCACAGCACAGCGGTTGAGTATCACTGCTTCACGCGCCCTTTACTTCCACACAGTGGAAATTTGCAAACAACAACTTCTTTGTTCGATCGGCTCGATAGTTTGACACTAGTTGCGGTTTGATGAAAGCCCAACTTCGACAATAACACGGGGAACAATTGCACGGTTTATTTTGCGGCCGAGTGGAAGAAACGAGCTCGTTTATGACACCCCCATTGAAAATATATTCGTTGTACACAAAAGCTCTATTGGGTATTCCCGGGACGTGCCTCCTTTCGTACACAGAGCATTTAGATACCGAGGAGGAAAGAAAATTAGGACGAGGGCGACCTACATTTTCGCATTTTACACAGCCTTCAATATCGGCTCGGTACAAAGTTTCGACGCGACATTGTAGCTTTTTAAGCGGCGCCGGGAAAAACTTGACAGCGGCCGTTAAAAGAGCCTTGGAAAGGTGTTAAAAACGAATCCGTTGAGCACTCTAGGACCATAAAGTGTCGGTATAGCAGGTGTTGTGTGATTGTTTCGTTTTAATACGCTATAAATTTCGCGAATATAAATTTGATATGAATACTAATCTGTATTCTGAGCTCATTCAAATTATAATTTGATTACTTCGGAAGTAAGATTGTCTTTCGGCGGCGGATTTATTATGCTTATAGGGGGTGGAGGATTTCGTCTCAAGGCCGATCCGATTGGGAAGGGGCTTAATCATTTTTGAAAAATTATTACGATTTTTATATACCAATCCGATAGATATCACTTTTTGAATAAAAAAAGTTGTTTACTTGCGGACGGTCGATTTTAATTATTGTCACAATCAATCGCGACGCCGGCGCCGCACTTCTAGTAAATTTTATTTACATCTTAAAACAGTATCAGATTATTATATGATATTTAAAAAAAGAATGATTACTAAGTTTCGCCGGACTTTAAAAAACATTCTTGCCAAATTTAGTGAAGATTCATCTCTCGGCTCAGAAGTTTATTGGATACATACATAGATATACCATTTGAGTTTTATATATATGTTACAGTTTGAGTATCAACTTCGTTTGTGTACAGACAAACTAGTCTGTTTATTCACCTTTTAAATGCTCTAGTCCAATTGTTCGGGTGGTACGACAATTTTAGTTGTTTGCACTCGGATAATGCTCTTATGCTAAATATCAATAAGGTAGAAATTGATATCTCAACTAATGACCAAGAAATACGCACAGTGTCTGCCCGTCGTGTCAGTTTGAACTTCGAGAGTATGTTTTGAACACGTTTTCACAACTCAAGCTAAAACGCTAACCCAACCTAACCCAAGCATGATGCTTATGACATCCGTTTTTAGTTTAGACACAATTATAAATATATTGGTAAAATTTATCAGTTGACATCCAAACTAAAATTGATAGTTTGGGTATACCCAAACTAGTATGGGTGTAAGCAAACATAAGTTAACACTTGAACTGTGACATATATAATATATAAAAGGTTCCAAAAAATTTAAAAACCTCAAGCCTCTAGCGAAGCAAATCCACCACTTTTAATATAAAACTTTCGTTTATCGATTTTACATAAACATTATAATGACATGCAAAAATATGCGCGAATTATAAATTTACTCAATTTCATTATTCGGCCCGATATTAAATCCTCGAGCCTAAAGCGCATCTAATTTACAGCGTAATCTAATACGGACCCTAACGAGACCCATAAGCCGAAATTGGCGCTTTTTCATCATCCGCGAGCGGAAGCCTCCGAGACGGGCCCTGCGAAAAACGAGGCCCTCGACCTCAACAGCGACGGCAAAAGCGAAAGCTCTCAACACTCGTTAAGCCAGGGTGGCAATCAGGCTGGCCGTTTCCTTCGGCGATGTTTACCTTTTGTCCCGGAGGCGTTCGCCGGGAGCTTTTGTGCCGAGTCGGCGGAGCTTTGAAGTGGCTTTTTACGAAATCTCGCCGGGGTGGAGGTGGTTGGCTTTTGCGAAAGCTCGCGCGAGACGCCCTCGGGGGCGCTGTCTGGTTGTTGTTGTTGTTGTTGTTGTTTTGTTGTTGCTCCTTTGTATGCAAGTCGTGTTTCGGCGGATGTGTTCGGTGGTTCGGCATCGGTGATGAATCGGTTCGAGATGGAGATTCGTCGAGTCAATTAGTCTTGTATGAAACGGTGGTGTGTGGGGAAATTTGAAACGAGGTATGTTGTAAAATATAAATGATTAATAGATCAGAAATAAAAAACATTGAATTGAAAGGAGTTTGACGAGCAAAAATGGTAATCGGATAAATGTACATACAATACCTGAACACATTTGATCATACGACAGTTGAACTCAATGAAAATTGTAATGAGACACTAGAATTTTTTTTAAATGCAGATACAGGTTTTTCACTCCAAATTAAATATTTTCCATTTCAAATTGAATGTGTTCCATTTTAGATCAAACATTGTACATTTAAAACTCAATATTTTATATTTCAAATTAAGTATTTATCCCAGATTAATTCTCACTGTTTTCAACCATGGCTGTGTTTATCTGTCACGCAATTTCCAATATGTCACCGTTATGATTGATAAATAACTTGCAATAAATCTCTAAAAAATAATTCATATATATTGCTTTTATGATAATGCAAATAATTCTATAAATACCGTATACTTTTGTATTATTCAAACATTTAATATTAAAGAAAATTCATTGCTTAAATAAATATGATTCAAATTGAAATTTCTCAAATAAAATTATACTAAGAATAGAACACAATCATTTTTCAAAAGCCTGTGATATTGAGCACACTTTGCCTATATTATATTATATCTATTCAGCATACTCTGCTTATATTATATTTTTCGAGGATGCCTTTTTAATATTATATCATATTATAAATTTTTATTGAATGCACACGTGTACAAAGTAATCTCTGCGTGGTGGTTTTGTCGCAGTGAGCTTAGTTGATATTCTATCGAGGCGTGCGGATACTAATTTATACAACAATTTAATGAAATTAACGATCCGTGGCGTAATCAGTTGGCGTGATTGTGCCTTCGTAAGCTCCAATAATTAACTGCCGTATTGGATTAGAATTGAAAATTGCGCTAATTGTGCGCAAAAAATAACCCCCATTTCAATATCAAACTACATAGATTTCAATTCGAAATTTCGCATTCTCTATTGGGTTGGGTTTTTGTTGGATTTTTTTAAAAACGATGAAATTAGAGTTGAGACTTCTTTGAATCAGAATCAATAAGTAATGCATCAGTTATCGACCTTATAAATTTAGGTTTTTGAGGTTATAATATTATTGAAAGGGTGTGATTGATGAGCTGTAATGTCTTCAAATTCAATATCAAAACACTCTTTTTTGAATTCAATTTTTTATGAAAACGATCAACGATTGATTTGAAATCAAGTTTAAGTCTCAAAACCGTGATTTTCTTAACGTTTTAACTCAGAACTGATTTTAAAAAGCTCCTTAAAAACTTATAAACTTTGTATGACTAAATATTTTATTACATGAATCGTCATATCAAATAAATTAAATTTTTTTTCAACCTTCATATTACAAAATATAATTGACAGAAGGTTCAAGTATTGAGTCGTGTATTGTGATGTACTTGACCGAGTAGTAAAAGTTCAAGTCTTCATCGATATTTCAGCAAAATAAACGGTCCGCCATTAGTATCGTTACCATATTTATTTGAAAAGCTGACTGAAATTGAAAAGTATTATATAAAATTTCACTTAAGTTGAAAAGCGGCAAACTAACATTTCAAATTGATCGTTTTCTGATATAATACTTATTACTTTATTTAAGTTCTAGGGCTTTTTATACGTTTTTTGCAACGCAAAGTTTCCAAATGAAATTATCAAACGTACAACCGTGGCGAATAATATTTTTTTTTCATTTAATTGAATTACGCAATTCCAGTTTATATCCCGCCGCGATAATGCGATTTCTTGAGCCATTAACTCATTATAAGAAAGCGGCGAACTTTCGCGGGGCGAAAATTCACTTCGCGTCGCGCTACCGGAAAAAATCCACGCCGATACCGAAACAATAAACTCGGGCCGCCGGAAAGTTTTCCGCCACTTTCCGCGGAATTTCCGCCGCGCGGGGAAAATTCGGAAAATTTCCCCGGGAGGTGCGCCGCGGAATTTCACACATATTTTCGTCCCGGGCCGCGTAATTTATTCAAAATAATTCAGATTCGGCTGTGTCGTCACTTCCGAGGCGCGGTCGTGTTCCAGTGGCGGGAGAGCCGAGTTTGAATCGCGTTGCGCCCCATTACCATAAGGCCACGTTTTGTCTCGGTTGCACGCCCCGTTTAATTCATAAAGTGGCGGATCCGCTTTGAATAATGCCGTCTCAGATGTGTGCCGAATAGGGATTGCGATAGCGGTATTGCCGAAAGCGGTAATACCGGTTTTTTGCTAAATTTTTCACCGGTGATGTAGTGCTAAAAAAGGTAGTGCCGGAACGTTCAATTTTTACACTCCCTTACCCAACGTAAATTATTTTCAAGGTATTTTTTTTTTTAATAGTTAATAATGATTTTTATTTGAGACATCGTACAAAATAGGGGTATTTTTATAATATTTCACTTTTGTATAGAATCCAACAGCAAGAACTTTTGAAAAAATAAAATCATTACTACTATATATACATAGTAAATAGGCCCGATGTTAATAACATCGGCTGTGGTTTTTTTTAAGAAACGGAACACGATAAAATGTGAAAATCCGATTGTGTGAACCCGAAACGTGTACCCGATTTGAATGTTTGATATTTAATTAATAAAACCAGTTCATTTATTATTGGCACAATTACGACATATAGGCGAAGCCAGAAGCAGTAGGTAATAAGCATCATATTTAGATGTTAACTGTATATGCATATAAAGACAATATTCGCAAAAAAGTCGCGAGCTTCGTCGAACAGACACACACACACACACACACGCGCGCGCGCGCGCACGCACGCACACGCAGAAATCCGCTATTATATATACGGGATAGACTTTATTTTTGAAAAACATTCAAATTAATAGATACAAATTTCATATTTCGTATTATGTAAAACAAGCCAAAACGTCGTCACAGACAAATTTTTTTTCCAAATGGTTTTAATCAGTCAAACTGTGTCAGCATAAAACTATCAATTTTATAAAATGTAAATCAATCAATCATTTGATTAACCAGTAGTTAATTAATTAGTTATTTTAATTAATCTGTGTTTATTGGCAATAAATTGAATTTCTTGCATTGATTGTTAAATCCATGTATATTATTAGTCCATGTATACTTGACCCAACCCAACTTAATCCAACCCAACCAAAAACTTCGATCGAAACAAATTAAATTGCCGAAAAAACCCAATCCAACCCCTAACCCAACTCAACTCCCCAACAACGTATATTTATGACCAATCCAAATATACATGAACTGGAAATACACTTGGAATTTAACGTGAATAAAAATTTGATAGTATACTTTATTTATTTTTTATTGGTAATACCGGCATTGGTAAACGTCGGTGTTTTTGGAATCCCTACTACAAAAGTAATACAGTTTCGATCCGATCGAAAATTTATATGGCGCGAAGTCGTAATGCATGTAAATATCGCGTAATGTATGCGCCGCGTGTGATCTAGATAAGCGATGATATAGTGGAACGAACAATGGAAGTTAATATTTCACTTGACAAGTGAGGCGTGTACTCTGTATAAGGTTTTAAGAGTTAAAGTTCATCGTCGTGTTGTGTGATCCGGCGAAAGTTCGCCGCCTAAGTACATTCTTCGGTGGAAAAGCGACAGAAGTTTCGCCAGGGAGTTTCTCGGTGACAATTTATCTTTTAATAGTCATTTTTCGCTAGTCGACATTAATAAGCAGGGTCGGAACTAGTTTTGGACAACTTAGGCCTTTATTTGCCTAAGAAGCTAGCCATTCAAGGTGCTAAAAGTTATATAATCAATTAAATTTAAAAAAAAAATTATATACATACATATATTGATTTTATATCATTAATTGAAAAAACTACAGTATTTAATAATAATAAATGTAAATCAAATCGATGATTGTAGTGAATTATCGTGTTTTGTTTATGCGTGCGCAATTTTAAATCTTTTGAGACCTATTTTATATTGTACTAGCGGCTTGTAAACACGTTTTGATATACTTGTATTATCGATCGTCGATGACCGATTGTGATTATTGTTACAATCAATCACGACGCCGGCACATAATATTATGATTTGTATGGCAATCGATAGAAAAAACTGAAATGCGAAACAATATTAAAAAACTTATTGTTACTAAATTTCTTCGAATTTCGATACACGTTATTGGCAAATTTTTTGAAGATTCGTTTATCGGCTTAGGAGTTTGTTGAATACATGCATACACCGTTTGAGTTTTTTTTTATATATAGATTATTATCAGTGAAGTATTTACTTGCGATTTCATGTCGATTTAAAAATTTTAAATTTCAAACGACAACTTCACGGCAGTATGCAAACCGAATGTAACACAATCAATCATAGGCATTATCGATTTAATTTTTTTATCATTGAACGCCGTATTTTTTATTAAATTTTGCCTTAATAAATAATATGAAAGTAGTAAATTCACCCAATCTTCTTTTTACATGATAAATTAGTTCCAGAGATTACGGTGTAAAAAAATGTATGACGACAATAAAAATTGGAAATAGGTGCCATCAGTATATTTTGTATGGAACTTCCATTCAAATATGCTTTATAAAAATTTGTGATGTGGAAAAATTTCTCCATGTGAAATCATCAAAAATTTTCATTCAATAACTATAATTATATATTGGCCTTCTCCGGATCTTATCATTGTGCCAAAATAATATATATTTTTTATACCATGTTAAATCAAAAGAAATATTTAAAAAAAATCGATGATTTTTCTTTTTTCGTATTATTTCGGATCCGTAAAAGAGTTTTGAGTGTACTTTAATTTTTTTTAATGCGGATTTTACAGAACTGGAGGGAGGGCTGCGATTTTTGATTTTTGCCCAGGGCACCATTTACCCTAACTCCGACACTGTAATAATAAGTTTGCGAATCGCACAACGCTGACGCGACACTCGAGATTTATGCGTTATTAAAATTAGTCGGATTATAAAATACTTTGTGAATACGAGGCGGAGGTTCCTTTTCGGCGTGCGCGTCGGAATTGAACAATTCACTGTGATTCCGCAATAACTTTTAAAGTACTATATATTTTTATGAATGAAGTCGTCCGTCATAAAAGTTTCGTCGGAAAGCCTTGAATATTCGTGCCGGAAAGTTTGTTTCTGTCAGTTCGCGTGCAAATACGAAAAATTATTTCATCTTATCATTTCTATTAAGGAAATTTCAACGGTAAAGTTTTGATGTGAAAATCTTGTAGAAATTCGAAGTGTATAAGATTATAGAAAAAATAATCACTTTAATTTCGTTGCCCGATAATAAGAAAATAATTGAATAAATTTAAGAAAGTCATACTTTTTAAAAGGCGCGATTATATGGGAAATTATTTACTAGGCAATATTTTAGATTTTGACACTTTACCGGCCGCATGTTTTTGCACGGGATCGTAATTTTTTATGAAATTTACTAAAATTATTGTAACTTTATTACGAATTTATTCTTTTTACAAAACTTTCAAAAATTATCCATTATGAATGTATTTAAGTGTAAATGAAAAAAAATAATTTTTTTTATTATAATAATTTAATCTCAAAATACGTTCAAATAATTATATAGAAAATAAAGATAACAATAAATAACGTTGAGAATCACTGGCACAGCACTTAGTGAGTGTCACTAATAATTTACAGTATCATTTTACATAAACATGTAAAAATTTTATATAGAATATAAAAAAAAGATTACTTCATGAAAACACAAGGCCTCATATTTTTTAATAACGGATCCAAAATTAATGGAATCCACAATTCAAAACACGAGACACTCTGCTTTTCTCCTATTTATTTTGCGATCGATTATCATTTTTTTTTTTATTTAGATTCATTCTTCCGCCAAAAATCCAAGACTATTTTAGTTTTTAATATTACGAAGGAAATTCTCAACATTATAAAAACCGAAACTAATAAAGTGTACTTAGACTTAGTAAGCGGATCAAATTATTTTCGTTACTGCACCAACTGCATCTCAGTATAATGTTTCGTATCACAAAAGTTTTATAATATACTTTGTTATAAAATATTTTACGAATAAAATAAAATAGAAAAGAAAAGAAACAAAGTATTTTTCAGGGACAATATTATTTTATTGGGTTGTTAGTATAAATAATATTGAAGTAATGCTAGTTAATCTAACTTAAGCCAGTTAAGTCAAATGTGGGAACTAATATTGTGTGCATTGATTGAAAACTAAACCAGTCTATATATAGTATATTATTATTCCATAACCTAACCTAATCCAATTCAAAACATGAATTAAAACAAATCAAATTGCTGAAAAAACCTGACCCTATCCGTGTATTT
Organism: Hydropsyche betteni; assembly: GCA_028571205.2. Taxonomy (NCBI): domain Eukaryota; kingdom Metazoa; phylum Arthropoda; class Insecta; order Trichoptera; family Hydropsychidae; genus Hydropsyche; species Hydropsyche betteni. Next base: position 1,644,993 of record JAOXNN020000004.1, read on the forward strand.
ATAATCGAATCAAATATACATGGACTGTGTCGTATATATAATATATAATGTTATTTGGCATACTTATATATTTGCGAAATCGAACGTTTTGTCCGTAAAATATTTCAAAAACTCCGAATAAAGTCTGTTTCATCAAAATATTCTGAAAAATACCTAATAATGCAAAAAATTGTGCTTGTTTGCGCTGTTAAAAATACTGACGATAAATACTAATCGCTTAGTATAAATACAGGACATAATATAAGAGGTCAGTAATTAAAATACGGACGAAAAAAATGATAACCAAATAGAAATCTAATATAATACTTGCTAAACGCGTCGCGCACGTTTATTGTATACGACTCACGGATACCGGCAATTCTTTATTAAAAGCGGACCGTGGAGACATTTTTTTTCAGCGAGTGTCTCATTATGTACCGAGCTATTTTTCAGGAGGCTTTTTCCTTTTCTCGCTCTTCTGTTTTCAGTCGTTATTCACCGTGACGCTACGGACCCGTCCCTCATAGCCCTTTCGTACGAATTCCGTCGCCTTGAGCGCAAATACTTTCAGCTATGTACACGATCAACAACAACAACAACACAGCCAAACAACCTTTTTATATAAACAACAAAGAAAAAATTTAAAAAAAATATCCCGATATAAAAACATGACAAAAAATGAATCCATCATAGCTCCGTGCACCTTTTTCATAACACACACGTCAAATTGCGGGAGAGCGCTCGATAAAAAAAAACGACACGCGAAAGCTCACATTCATCAATATCTGAAAGCTAATATTATACGCGGAGGAAATGAAAACGCGCTGGAAGGTGTTTGGTTTCATTTAATCGCTGCCAACGTTGAATGATCGAGAGCGGCGGAATCTTCAAATTGGATCATTTCGAAAATTGGAGAGTGCTTTTTAAAACACCTCCATACTGCGACGTATACGTGAGGAGGCTTTCTCGGCGAAATTTCGTTTGATACGCGATCTACGTGTAAACCGACAGACGAGTGTTCTTTGAAACAAGTGGGTCACGGTGTGTGCGTTTTCGGTCTTTGAGCGAAAACCCGTGAAGGCTTTCGTACATCCCGTAAACGTGAACGTGTGCGCTGGGACGTGGGAATAAGAGGATTTCGTGGACGTCGGTAATTTGTCATATTTAAAAAAAAAGAGTACCGCTTGAATATTTAACGCGTGTATCTTTTGTAAATCTTGTGTCGTGAGGGCCAAAAAAGGACGAATTTGTCGACGTATATCATCGGGATTCGTGCATATTAAGCGCTGTGCAAAATAAAAGAGCGAAGGCCTCGACGGATAAATATAAAAATAAAGCACGTTGCTTTTTAAAGCTTTGAAAAATGCGCGCGTGTGCGTTCTTGAGATTTTAACGGAACGTTATTCGTATATAAAGAGCGAGGGTTTTTTTGGAATGTTTAAAACTTTGCATAGTTTCGATTTGATAATGGTCTGAACTTTTGAATGAGTTTATTTTGATTGGTTTGAATATAGGAGTCCCAAAAAATTTGAATTATTTATAAATTTGTTATTATTAAAATATGATTAATCTTAAAAACTCTAAATTAAAGAAAAAATATGTAGAATTTATGTAGTCTTTTTTTTAATTTATAAGAATTCTGGATTAAAAATTGCTCAATAAGTAGAACGATGAAAATTAAAGCAACACAATTTGCGTAGTTATAAAATTTAGTTGCATTTTCTATTAATTTTTACTTTAAATTCGTTAACTTTTATTATTTTTGAGCTATTATAAACTCTATTTCCAATGAATTTTCATTTAAAAGATTTGGGTATCTTGAAATTTTTTATGATACTTCTAAACCAGGTCCAAATTTTCATCATACAGGAAATACGAACCGATTTTCTAACAAAATAGAAATAGAAAGATTTTTTGTTTTATCTATAATCAATGAACTTTCTTTTTTATATTCCAATATGTGCGCTTAAATGCCATTGGCCCTGGACAATTATAGATTTTCTATGAAATTACGCGTCGATTCATTAAACACTACTTCTTTTTCATGGCTTGTAGAAGTTTAAAATCTTTCGATATTTTGTTTACAGATTATCTTAAAAAAAAATTATTAATTATTATTATTTCAATTTAGTTTTGATGAAAATTGCAAATTTTATGAACTTTCAAAGTGACTATATATGTATATGTACATTTTTTTTAGGACACCATATTTGAACAAAAACTGCAAATAACTCTACCGAAATTCCGATAAAATTATTGTAAAATAAAATAGTTCTGAATAAGAAATTAAAGTTAGTGAACATATAGAAGTAAACGTGCAAGTATATAGATGAAAATTAAGGGTTAAAAGTATTCCTCACGTACGTAGGCGATAAATTGGGCAGTGCGAGGTTTGCATCCTAAATTTTTCCCTATCAGAATGACGGACGGAAAAGGCACAACCGTGACTGAATAATGGGTATGCGGTTTCGTTATTTATGACTATGGATTGCAATCACTTGGTTAACAAAATAAGAGGTGAAAATATCGAGAAACTGGCCGCCGCGAAAATTCGAGTCTTTCGTAACGAGCGCATATCACATTCGATAATGAAAGAGAATATAATATAACGAACGCGAAAAATTCGTAATGAACCAAAACGACGCCCGAAGGGAAATGCTGGCGAAAAAATTAATGTTTTTCGCAAAGATCAAATTTCGCATCGTGCTTTGAGGCTGAATCTCATTAATTTTCAGATGATTGTTTATGAAAATAAATAAAAAATCGACGCAACAGATATTTAGAATACATTCGGAAGGTCGATGTGATATTGAAAGTTTAATCATTTTCGACATGGTAATAATTCAATATCGTATTCCAAACGAGCACACGAGTCGAATTAGTATATAAATTTTAGATAAACATCGCTTCGAAATAAAACAAAATATACATAAACATTCAAAACCTTACTAGTAAACGAATTCGAATCCCATTGAATCACGTCGACAGGATTTGTGCACACATGACGTAGATTTACATGATTAAGCAGGTTGATTTATTCAATGTTTGTTGGGGATCGTCGAACAAAATTTATTTTCAAATTTCATCGCACATAAAAATCCACTACATTGTAGTGGATAACGAACCTATGGTAAACGTGCCAAAGCTAACAAAAGATTAGTTGGCACAAGAAGGATTTATATTTTTTGTTTTAATTTTTGGTTTTGTTAAATTTTGGATGCAAATGGGAAATTTCAGAATTGTTAAATAAAGCGAATTTGGAGTAAAATAATCTATTTACAATAGTTTTTGCAATATATAAGTTGTGGAAAATTTTTCATACATTTGATTGTATTGATTTGATTAGCCTTTTCCCAAATATGAAAACGTCATTGAAAAATAGTCGGTTGTTATCAAGATTTGTTAAGTAGTAATAAAATAATAATTGTGATGGTTATTTTAACCAAACCCATGAAGTTTTTGAAATCTTTTAGTCATTGAAATTTTTCTGGAACGCCTGTGCGGAAATATATATTGTAATTATGTTATCCAACATTCGTTTGAAAGTTTCGTTCATGAACGAAGCAGAGAATATTGTTTATGAAATTTAACTGCATTTGCTGGTGTTTAAACGCAATTTAGTGTAGGCGCATCACATAGCGTCTTCTGTCAAATACGACAGTTAAAATGTCTTACGACAGTGACACTAAAATCTTTTTTCGTTTATGTTTTATATTAAAATAATTATGATTTTTAAAATGATGAAATTCAAATGCCTTCTATAAGTATGTCATAAGACTGTTATATTTGACAAAAAAGTCAAATGATGCACCTACACTAAACGACATCTATACATAAATCATCAAATGTTATCAAATTTCTTATACGAAACAAGATTTTTGGCTTCGTTCATGAACAAAGCTATCACACAAACGTAACATATCATATAATAAATATTATTATTATTTATAAAAAATTTGGCACGTAAACGTAAAAAAGTTTAGCCACCACTGCACAACATAGAAACACATAATTTCACTGATAAAAAATTCAGGAGTGCAAGTGGGACAATGTGCGCAGATCAGCGCGCACAGCCCCATCCTTCAACCGACCCCATAAAAACGAGCGATAAAAACAAATTCAAATTAAGTTTTTATTGGATTATCGTCCCTCGTACGGCGCGACGGGCTTAACGGGTTCCCGCCAAAATTACAATATTGAATAACCATAAGACCGGCGGCATTATTTCGCGGATTATCCGCGCGACTTTGACGCGTTATGTTTTGAACAATGTCGTCCACCTGTCGACGGAAGAAGTGTCCGAAATTTGCGGGGGGCGGGGAAAGGGGGGAATTCGCGGCCTAAAAACGGCCGAATTCCGCAAAAAGATCGGCCAGGTCGACGGAGCGCAATTTTCGCGCCGCGCAAAAAGCGCGGCATCTCGCCGAATGAGGGAAAAGCATAATAAAAGGGTCGTGACAGTGTAATAACAATGACGTAATCAAAATTTTTTCACCTTTGTATATATTTATGATGAGGATATATAAATTTTCGAGTTAATTTGCGAGGAAATCGCTCTTTGTGGATTTCAGATGTGTAATTGAATGGAAAATTATTTTTTTGTAAATTTTCATTAAATAAAAATAGTTATTTATAAATAATATGTATATTACTCGTATATGTAACTTTTAATTTGTGTAATCGCTTTTTTCATAAACGAAGCAAAGAATCTTGCTTCGTATATGAAATTTAAAAATATTTGATGATTTATAGGGGCCATTTATTATAAAATAGGTGCATCATTTAACATCTTCTATCAAATATGACAGATTAAGTGCCTTATGATAATGATGGTAAACTTTTTTTTTTCATGTGACGAAATTTACAAATATTTTTTTACTCACTATTGGGCGTGTTAAAGAAATTTTAATGTATTTCATAAGAATGTCTTTACACACGCCAACTGTGATATTTGCTAGAATGTGTTAAATGATGCGGTTATGCAAGATGACACCTATGCAACACCAGTTATAGTTAAATTTCATGGACAAAGTAAGATTTTTTGCTTCGTAACTTATAGTGTAACACACAGACATACACATGCATACAATACATAAATTTATTTTTAGTGAAAAATACTAAAAACAAACAATTATTCAAAATTTATATCAATATTTATCTTTTAATATTTTTACGGTTAAAAATTAAATAATCATTCTTTATTATAAATCTCAAATTAAGAAAGGATGTGTCGTCACAAAACAATAAAATCGCAGCTGCAGCAAACGAGTCATAAAATTTTATTATTTTCACACATGTTTCACAAAAACTTCAAAAGGTCAAAAAATATATACGCCTTACACTCTTGCACATCGTAAGTAAATCTTGACACAACAATCATATAAAAACAATCAAAATTATATTTCAATAACAAATTTACGTAATAACAAAAAACAACTTCTTATTAACCTTTTTTATTCGATGTTTTTGACATTTACAATTTCCAACACGACAACAAATCTCTCCTTTCGAGAAGCCCAATTTAATTAAAAACATTTCGTTCCGTAAACAATAACACGTTTCGTAATGCGAAAAAGCAAACACACACACACACGACGCAGCGGCATACTTCAGTAGTGCAAACGCAAAGAATGGCCCTTTGTACTCGCATACTTATTACACAGCGGCATTCCTGGCAGCCCTTTTCGGGTTCAATTAGCCTTATCTCGCATTCGCAACGTTAATATTGAAACGGCGGTGTGTCTCGGCGAATGTTTATTTATAGCAAACAAGGAATCGGTGATCCTGCGCCCTTCTAAGCCCTCCGAGGTACGGAAGTTAAGTACCGCGTCACATTCATTGTGCTTTGCTAGGCATTACCGCTCGGGGAGTTAAGTTGCTCGCGGATTTCCCAGTGAGCTTTTTGTGCATAAATTCCGAGATAATTGCCTTTTAATTATTATCTCGAACTGTGTTTGGTCGCGCATTAAGTGCTTTTACGGCTTCGCGCCGCGAAATCAAATATATAATGCGCCCTCGGGAGGCTCGTACCGGAAAAATTTTCGCCATTAAAGGGAAAATTTTCTTTTATATGACGCCGCCCAGCGCTGAAGGAGACGTGGCGAAAAAATGTGTTGTATAATGACTTTATAATTGAATGGTTAGAAATTTGCGGTGTGTGTTCGATTTAGGTGAAAATATTACGCGTTGTTTGAGAAATTGCTTAGTTCGCGTAGAACGCAAAAATGAAGTGTCTTATGCTTATAATATACTAGTGAATAGGCCGGATTTTAATAACATCGAGATGTGTATGTGATTATTTTAAAGGCGATGCCCGTACTCGATTTGAATATTTAATATTTAATTTATAAAATCAAAATGGTTCATTTGTTATTGTCACTAGACGTCATATAAACAAAACTAATAGTTAGTAGGTAATAAACATCATATTATAGACGTTAACTGTATACGCATATAGACTATATTAGAATATCAATACTATAAAAAGTCGCGAGCGTCATTTGAACAGACGAACAGATAGACATACACATACACAGATATCCGTGATGATCCCGGGAATTCCGGAAACGATCCCGAGCTCCGTCCCGTGTCCCGGAAATCGAAGAAGTCTGGGAAATCAGAAACCCCAGTATACACGTCCTTTGAATTCTACTGTTGATAGCCGTCATGCATATTTCATTGGTGGCAGATTTTCTATTTTATCCGTTTTTAAATCCTAGTTCTAAACCTAAAATAATGTTTTTGTGAGTCATTAAATATTTCATTTCAAAATTAATTCTAATTACTGTATTGATTTTAATATGACATTAATATCTTTTTTAAATCCACCTTCAATCAATATCAGTTTATCTTTAAATAATACACAAACGGAATGCACTAAAAATGGAAAACGAAGTGAATTCTAACCTCTAATACCAAATACGTACATTAAAATTTAAACTACGTGATCTGTTGTATTTAACAGCAGACGTCAAATGATGCACCTACAGTAAATGGCACCTATTCACTACCAGGTGTCATTAAATTTCATAGACAAAGCAAGATTTTTTGCTATATTCACGGATGAAGTGGTTACATAAGCCTAATGTAACATATATAGCGTGTATGCGAGCTTTGTCGACTTACATAACAATGTCAGTTGTTCGATAGCGAATTGAAATATCCGTTTATAGTTTTCCAATTAAATACTCGGAGGGTTTATCAGATTATTGCGGAAAGTTATGTGTTTTTGTTGACCTTTTGATACCCTCGTTTTCGTGCGCAAATATTCGAAATTTCACGATATTTACAGTGGGACCGTTTTTACGCTTTGCGGTCAAAGCAAAGGGCTTTTTAGGATGAGCCGAATTAATGTTTTCGATAAACAAATATATACGAACGATGCAAAATGTGCATTAATTTCAAATTTAATTTCAAATACTCGACAACGTACGATGCTCTAAAGTAAATTTCAGACACGAATATTCAAATTATATTTCACGCTTCACATGACAGTTCCAATATTTGAACGGTTCGTTTTCGGTCACTTGAAACATTGAAATCACCGGAGCCGTAATACAAACGACGTAACTTGTTTGTATTATATTATTAACACACGTGAAATGCAATAATAATACATTTGGATCTCTGAAACGTCATGCAAACACAGCCACATGTGATCATGTCCATTAATCACAAAACGAAGCCATATTGATATAATAAACATTCGCCAATTATAATAACTCGATTCTGAGAAGCTGGTTTAAGTACAAGTGCAGTTTTGTTTGCGTGGTTTGAAGACGAGCGAATTTCCACACTAAGGAGGTCCAAAATGGAGTAGAATCGTTTTTGAAGGAAGAGTAACTATTAACACAGAGTCCAGGCTCCGGAGGGTAAACTCGCCTTGTAATTAAATAAGGCGATGTGTTTGTTCGGCGAGTCGCTCATATCTGCTAGTCGAGTTGTCGGGGTGGATCTGTGGAAGTTTTCAGAGACTGTGCAGCTTTTGTTGTGTATTAGGTGGATGCATAAGTTTCATCGTACTTTTTCGATGAACAAATATTTTTCCAGCCCATGGTGAAGCGGTATGTTGCAGGGATTATCAATCATAATTATGATGGCTTAAACTGCCGGTATAGCAAGAATAATATTCCGTTTTTAACATCTACTCGATCGTATCAATATTTAACCAATTGATCAAAAAATGAGAGTTAAATCTCTTATCATTGAAACGATTTTGAAAAATGGTTCCGATTACATGCCCTATCTATCGATCGCCATACAAATTATAATGTGCTGGCGTTGCGATTGATACGACAAAACTTTCGCATTTTCCTAATATTAAACACCGCTACAACTCGACAAAGATAACGATTCTATACAGACAACACAAATATTCCAGACGATCGGCTGGAGTGTTTCATCCAACCTCTCCTGCTTGATCAAGTGTGCACGAAAGTTTGCACAATAAACAATGGACTCATATCTGGACGTGTCGTTGATTATTCGAAAATATTCATCGACCGAAAAGTTTTTCTTTGTTAACATTATTCGAAAATAGTTTCGCATGAAAGTTTCGATAGAGCTATGAATTTATTCGAAAAATCGTTGTGCGAATTTCGAGAATGTATATTGCCAAAAAATACTATTGAGACGTCTGGGATAAGGGCATGCACCTCGCCGTTCAAAGGATAACCGAAATGGTTAACGAGACAAGAAAAGTTGCTGCGATCGAGCAAAAAGGTTTTTATTGAGATTTCGCTTTTTTCTTTCAATTTGGATGCGCGAGTTGGCAATTTTCGCTTGATGAGATACATTTCTTCCACTTTTCCGAAAATTGTATTTTCTTGCTCGAAGCGTGCGTACATATGTAAATTTTCCACACGGATGAGCCCCGAGCGCTAAAATCTGCTTTCTTTTAACGACGCATTTTCTTTTTCATATCTAGTAAGCTTCGGATAAAGCGTTCGAACTCTAATAAAGTATTCGACGAGAGCTAATTCCAATATGAAAACAAAATCGATGTGTACCCATCTAGAAACACGTACGAAGATCAATATTTTCAGCGACGCGTGTGGATGCAATTTAATTTATTTAAAGCGGGATTTGTTGATGTTTCTATTTTGTGGCCAACGTTGGTTTCGCGGTTTGGATCCTTTGAACTATGTTAGGTCTCAAAGGTCTATCCCTATCCGTTGATGCACGTCACTATTCATTCCACGCCAAAACTCCAGTACATACGTTTACGCACATTGACATTTTGACTGAAAGCTTTCAATTAAATTATTGAGTTACTGTGCTTATTAGCACCGAGATTAAACTCACTAGGCATACGTCAAATATAAATGGAATGAATTCAACTGCAATCGAATACGTGTTCGATTCAACGATTGCTTATTCGATTCATATGTTATTCTGCGTTTGTGTAATCACAAAGAATCATACTTTGTCTATGAAATTAATATAGATGCTATTTAGAGTAGGGGCGTCGATTTAGTTAAATTTCATGGACAAAGCAAGATTATTTGCTTCATTTTTACATGTTACTCTCTGGTACGTATCCCCCGTATAACAAGAGGATTGAGTGTATATAACACACATCGAAAGCAATTCCACCCAACAACATTCGCAAACCCTCATTAAAATGCTATTACGAGCAAATGCATCGAATTCGGAATATTGTGGCCTGTCAGTGATTCCTCGTATATCCTATGGGAAACGGCACGGTGGCTCGATAGTGTGTATCGTAAACGTAAGTAATTTGCCTATGCAAATCGAGCGAGCCTCATTCCCTTTCAGACATGCCGATCGCATGGATTTTGCACGGGGAGACTCGTAAAATTCGTTTTCCACTCTCCGCAACAGCGATCGTGCTTCAGTGTCACGGCTCTAACTAGATTACAGGGAGGATAAGGCTAAAATGTTCGTCCATGGATAGGGAGAGGTCCGAAGTAGGGTTCATGAATTAATATGTTGTTTGTTCACAAACATTATTGTTCTAGATTCGAGTTTTCAATGGTGGTTTTTTGTTGAAAAACTATACGAAGTTTGTATCGGAAATGAATAAGGGCGTAAGTGCCATTTTTAAGATTTTAAGATATGATTTTTTTTGTCGAGAAATTCCCATAGTAACACATACAAGTTCGTTGTTGATATACATTATTAAAAACTAAAAACCGATTTTGGAGACTTTGACCATATTTTAAGACATGGTTATTGGTGCTTAGAACGTAATTCTGGCATAAAATCACTTTGTTGTTATTTTTATTATATAACATTGTTCAGGCATATATTAAACTAGCGGTGGTATCCGGCGTTGCTCGGAACTTAAATTTTAAATCAAATTATTTTTTTTAATTTAATTTTTGCGGACCGTCCCGTTTTGGTTTCTGAGAAATATGGTTACCCTATTTTAATGATACAAAAACCTTCTCGACAAAAAACAGTGCTGAGGTGAAACGGCAACAAACAAATATATACATATAAATATCCATTTTTATATAAATAGATATAATTTAATAAAAACGTTTGAGTATCTTGATTATCAAATACAGCATATAAAACGTACAATTGTACAAGATCTTTTCAAAATTCATCAAAAGTTTGAAAATTTAAAACAAAGTAACTTGATGAGTTTGAATACTATAAAACCACTTATTTCCAAATATACCGACTTAAATACTGCATCCATATATAAACCACGTCATTTGTCACATAACGAGAGTAAGAAAATGATTTGAAAATCGAAATAATCTATAATCATTTTCAAACGTATTTGTCAAGTATTGTTTAGTTCCAGTGAATATTGGGATTGATGTTGAATGGTCATTGAATGATTGATCGTTTGATGATTTGCTGATGAATGAACGGTGATCAATTGATTGGTCATGATATTTATATTATAATAGATTTGATAATGACGAACGTTGCCGAAAACAATTTATATATAGGAAGTATTCGTTATTGATAAAAAAAAATCATCTCGAAGTCTAGGATAAATTATTTTTTGTTTTAAAATATTTATGTGCAACATTTTAATCCCAGCCAGGAATTCAATTTCATCATAAAATTTTAATAATTTAGATGAAAATTTACTTTACCCTGTATAAGGAAAAGAGACATTTCCGTCTCCACTCTCCGTACATAGATTATCAGCAACGATTTGCTTCTGATAGAGAATATTAGTGTTGTCGGTGCACCGCCATTGAAAGTCTTCCGATTTTTATGACCAACATGAAAGCGGAAAATTGCCTAATCGTATTATAAATTCAAAATTAAATTCCAACTTTCATATACGTGATACGTAAAATTTTAAAATATTCAACAGGAAATAATTTGCATAAGACGCATTACGGTGTCGAAACCCACACGAATTCAATCGACATTATACCATTTTATCTAATAACCTTACCATTATCGTTTAACCTAATGTTAATACATAAGTTTCATTGTATTTTTTCGATGGTCAAATATTTTTGTACTAAAAAATAACATCTGTATCCAAACACTTTTATTATATAAAGGATACTTCTTTTTAGTTTCACCTTAGCCAGTAAACAATAAATAACCCACAGAAATGAATTATCTGATAACAAAGTATATTAATAACATTTTTCGCTGTATATATTTTGTAAAAAAAAATATAACGCGATCGTGGCTATCAAAAATACTTGTAATGTGTCCGGTAGAGATACAATTAATGTTAGAATCACTCATTGTCAGTAGTGATTTTCAAAATTCAGATCTGGGAATTTTCCATTAACTGATAAACCGTTGACCAGACGGCCTTTGAAGACTGATGATGATATAATTAATTCGAATCCATGTCAAAATATCAAATAGATCGTTTTGTAGGCAGGAATCAAACGGCAAAAAAATATGGTATACCTATATCTCGCATTGGGTTGGTATCAAAATAAAATACATACTATGTTTGATGAGAAAAAAAAACGATGTAACTTTTGTATTGACCTAATATGCAAACATTTCACTGAGAGCAAAAAAATCAAAAAGAGCAAATCCAGTAGAAATTGCGATCTCGTTTTGCACGTTTTGCGAGCTTTCGCGAAAGGCGTTCGAACAACGCGAGCTTTTCGCTTTGTCCTCGCGACTCTCCTCCACGGGCCAATGTCTTCCTTGCTAGATGCGAGATTCGATCTTAAATTTGATTTAACTTTTGCAATTTTGAGTCCTCGGGTACCTGGTGGAGCCGACCGAGCGCAGCCAATATGAATCCATGAATACATACGGATAGCCGGGCGAATCCCTTCTCCGGTTTCATTTACGTTCACTGACGAAATAAACCCGGGAATATGGCAAATTGAGTTATTCCCGAGGAAGCTGTCCCTCTAATCTGCAAGTGCTTCTTCTTATAAGATTCGCATACAAATTTAATAATAATAGTAATTCATTTATATAAATAAACGTACAAGCATATAAATAAGCGCTTGTTTGTCATTATCTTGAACTCTATTGGAAAATAATTGAAACAAATCTTACAATCATAAAGCATCTACCTTCTTTTATAACGAACCATTATTTAGATGTTGAAAATCATTACCAATTTTGTGTGACATCCTCTCAAATGATCGAATCTGAGACATCTAATTCCATGATACATTGGCTAATTCTGTGATAGTGGTCGTGAAATTCTGTGATAGCATACTTAATTTTGTGAATAGCTTCGTAATATTATATTATTTTTTTGATAATAAAAATATTAGCATTGAAAAATTATAGAAGATTTTTCTTTAACAATATTTTTTCAAAATAACTGGTGTTTTTATTTGAATACTTTTCGCAGTTTCACGAAAAACAGAAGTAAATGAAAAATATTATTCTTAATAAATATAAATTTGGTAGCGAATATTTTCAACGATACCGACTATTGGATGCTGCATAACAATTATTTGTATGTTATCTTAAAACATGAATTTGTTAACTTAACATAAAATGCTAAAATAATACTCAGATTTTTAAGGTTATCTTACTCATCCCTATAAATATTTTAATAAAAAAATGCTGTACACTTTAAAATATACTTCTATTCTGTCTAATTACAGCAATAAATAATTTATGTAAATCGAAAACTTTGTTTTGCTCATCTGAATCATAGGTGTACTCCGCACGTGAAAAAAAAATCGTCACAAAACATGTTTATAATCGCATCATTCGTGAACGGTTATCAATAAATTATATTATCATAAATTTGCGTGTATAGTGGCAAACTTCTAGTAAACATGTTTCTCTAAAATAAGTTGGAATTATTTTAAAAAATCAACTTTGTTGTGACTATCACCAAATTAGATATACATATTATGGAATTAGACAAGTCTCCCCTATACCATTACGGAATAATATTATATATATAATTGGTATTCCCAAATCCCTATGGTGGTTAAATAAAATAAAGAAAAACAAAATTTAATTTAAATGAACGAATAAATTATTATGTATTATAATATTGAAATGAGGATTGTTTTCGTGATGGTTAATTAATGTTTATTTATATTTTATTGTGAGCGCATTTCCTTTTATACGTTCAATTAAACGACGGGACGGATTTGGATTCTATTATTGAGACGCTTTTGTAAAATGTGTATTATTTATTATAATGAAGGATTTCGGCGTCTTGGAATACATAAATTAGCGAAATGTGATTGATAAATATTCATAAGTCGAATTATTAACGATGAATTCTTTTGAATATCAAACGACGATTTAAATTGAAGGAAAATTACCAATTTTTGCTTCGTGCAGTTGAAATGTGTTTCGATGCGAGACGCTTTTTAAAATAGTCGATGGAAAATTTTGAAATAAAATGGAGGCGAAACTTAAGCTGAAGATGCGATTTTATATTCCAATGAATTTAATTTCAAAATCATAATAAAATTTATATATGTATAATTTAGAAGATGAAAGTGATTCTCCAACTTTTATCATCTAAAATGGACTCTTTTATAATTTACTAGGCCAAACCTAGCATTTTGGGTCCTCAAGCTTTTCCCAGTCTTCTAAAAATTTATCGTTAGATACGTCAGCTATCATCTTTGATAAATGATGTTATTTTTTTTTTTAATATCAAGGGGGAACAATATACTGAAAGATAATATTAAATTCCACAAAAAATACAATTTTTTTTTCATTTTTCATGGAAAATACAATAACACAAATACACCGTAACAAACACATATGCTACGTTACGCTTGCACAATTGCTTCGTTCATGGATGAAGCAGAAAAATTGCTTCGTCTATGAAATTCAACAATATTTGATTGTTTATACACGCCATCTAATGTAGGCGCATCATTGGTATATAATTTATCATCTTTTGTCAAATATAACAATCGTCATATCTTACGACAGTGGTCGTGAAGTTTTTTTCATTCAGTTATCGAAATTCCTAAATATTTTTTTACTGAGCATCAGGAAATTTTAATGTCGTTCATAAATATAATATGTAGTGAGACACGTCAACTATCATATTTACAGAAGACGTCAAATGACCAGGTTAATAGGAATAGTTCTAGAAGGAATGATGTACCTACACACTATCAGACCTTTTTAAATTTTACAGAAAAATCAAAGTTCTTTGCTTTGTCCATCACATCTACATCCGATAAATTTTTCATAAAACGCAACCCGAATAGTTCATTGAAAAACTAATTCCGAAGACACAAAGCAATCATATATGCGAAATTTGCGCAACAGTCTTGCTCGATTATACAATTGCATACAAATTTCATTCGCAATGCAACAATGCACGTGTGTACTTTGACAGAAGTTGTCGCGAGTGGAAACAATCGTGCAACAACGCAAAGCTTACAACTTGATCAAATCCCTGGCTGGTGCGTCTTGAACATCCACAGTTAACAGTTCAAGCACAACTATTTAATTTCTCGCTATAATTAAATCGCGCACCGCGTCTAGAATTAAGCGCGCCGCCATGTTTGTCGTACAGAGTCCTCACTTTTCGGCGAAGGATTCGGATTGTCGTTTGTTAAGGGGAGCTTAACCCGGACTGCCACTTAAGGCTTCCAGGGTAAACAAGAATGCCGACCCCTGTCGTTGCCCCTAACGACTGAATTCGAGGATGGCGAAACTTTTTATGACGGACGAACGAGCTCTGCAACCGTCAGATAAGGTACGTTTCGAGGCTTTGTTTTTTTATATATATTTTTTTGACGAATGCGCAATTGCTTGTATCGGTTTTGCTTGATGTTTACATTTTGTATAGGTTCTGTCGTAATAAATTTTTTGAAATTAATTTCGAATATGTGTACTGCCAAAATTTGAATTTTTAATGCAGATATTAATTTGTATGAGTGCTCAATGTCAATTTTGTATTAAAGTATTTTTTTGAAATATCTTTCCGTTCTCGGAAATGTTACTTCGTAAATATTCAAGATTCTGCTTAAATGTAAGCTTATTTTCCATTTGCTTGTATGAGAAAATTGTTGATGCGTAATTATTCGACGCTTTAGATTTTTTCATCGCATCAAAAGGAAATCATTAAAAAGAAATGTGTTCGTAATTTTTGATACGCTAAGCCTCTTATATGGAAGCTCCTTCGGCTGTTCTTAGTTTTTTATTTTCAACATTTCTTTACAAACATGTGATGAATACAAAAAAAATTATACTGAATACGCTTAAGTTCACAAAATAAACTGTTTTCTGTAAAAATCGATCATAAAAAAATATTATTATAGTTCATTTTACAAATCAAACAAAAACGATATGTTACCCTTGAATAATTGCTGCGTCCATGAACAAAGCAAAAAAATCTTGCTTTGTCTATGAAATTTAACAACATCTCATTATGTATAAGCGTCATTTAATGAAGGTATTTTTTTATTAACATCTTCTGTCAAATATGACAGTTGATGTATCTTAAAAAAATATATTTCCACTATTCAAATCCATCAAAAAAAAATAGTAAAATAAAAAAATTTGTTCATCATATAAATGAAACATCATCGATACATAAAAATAAAAACTGATGAATCACACCGTGCAAAATAAATTTTCATGTATGAAAAACCGAATTGCAATCGGCGTACGGACACGGTTATTTCATAATTACAGTGAGTGCGGACGTTCCGTTTTCCATCGGTCATTATTAACGGAACGCTGGGCGAAAATTTCAATGGATTTTCCCGACGAGTTGGGAAAATTAAAAATCGCACAGCGCGATTTTTCCGGCCGTGAAATATTATAGGAAAAGAGAGAGCCGCGCAAATATTTGCCCGGCTCGAATCTTCGCGTTGTGTTCATATATAACAGGTGCACTCAACCAGTCGATTGTGACGGCTTATTTAGGTTTTTTTTTTAAATAAAACAATCGATATATTTCTTTAAATCGAAAAAAAATATTTCAAAATTTTCGTATATAAAAATTACATATACGAGTACGTCGTTGTATAATATAAAAATGCTTTTTGTATATGTTTACGCGTCGTTAACGAAATTATTTAATTCTTATATGATGCAAAACAATTTTGCCTCGTATGTGAATAATATAATAGGATGGTGCTTTGCAAATATTTTTCAAAGCTAAACGCTTTCTTTATTCGAAATTTGATCGCTTTTTCGTTGCCTTCCTTGTCACATTATGGAATTTTAGTCTTTTAAATAACAATCAAAGCCGATCCCCTATATAAAATAGCGGATTTCTGTGTATCTGTGTGTCTGCGTATGTCGATGACGCTCGTGATTTTTATTTCTATTTTTCATGATGTTGATGTTGATGATAATGATGATGATGATGATGATGATGATGATGATGATGAACAAATGAATTAGTTTTATTAATTAAATATTAAATATTCAAATCGGGTACACATTTCGAGTTTTCAGTTTCTAAAAAAAAAACCACAGCCGATGTTATTAACATCGGGCCTATATACTAGTAACTAAATAAAACCAAACTTTACCATCGAAAATTCCAAAATCATGAAAAAAATTGTATAGAAGTAAATATAATAAAAAGGAAGAACTCCGGATTGATCAAAATCATCAAAAAAGTGACCTATCACTATATTTTACAAACACGATGCGAAAATTCGTGAACCAAGCAATTTCACAAACTACGCATAATATAAAAAAATTCAAATTAATCATTTTCTTTTAATATTTAAATAAAATTTATATTATATAATACATATAATTTTCACAATTATATAATAGCTTCAATCTACATAAAAAGGTTGTATATAACTGCTTTATATTATATACTTCTGAGCGCACACATTTTCCCCTGTGCGCCGTATGTTTGCACGAATCTGCCACTCCCTCCGGCTCTGGTAATTTTCAGTTTGTTGCATATTAAAGTTACAAAATGAACCTGCGAAGCCTACATAGACTGGAGATAGTGTTTATTTGTTTAGAGGCTCAAATAAATTTCGTTCTGGCTCGAATTTCGGCCGCGGCTCGTTGGGATATCGTAGGATGTATATTCAAAGTAGAACGTGCATAAAATTAACGAAAATATTCCTGCGAAATCACAAATTTAACCGTAACCATGTTAATGAACGAGTGTTAGTGCAAATGTTTTATTAACACGCGATATTTCGCGTGTGCATGATTTATTGTTCGTTTGGGAAATTTTCTTTTTTCATAGATTGACATAATAATCACTTCATTAGTGGAAATGTATTTGCATATCTATTATATTTCAGACTGCGGAATATTGTATTTTATTGTGTATAATATGTTATGTTTGTATAATCGCTTCGTTCATGAACGAAGCAAAAAATTTAGTTTTTTATATGAAATTAATAAACTGTTGTTGTGTAGGCATATCGTAGATGCATCATTTAACATCTTCTATCAAATATGACAGTTGAAGTATTCCACAATATATAATTATGGAAGGTATTAAAATTTTAGTGGTTGATGCTCAGTAAAAGGTATTTTGAAATTTCGAAGTTAAATAATGTGTTTCGAAAAGACGTTAAATGAAATATTTATGATGCACCTATATACCACCGGATTTTGTAAAATTTCATAGGCAAAGCAACATTCTTTGCTTCGTTCACGGACAAAGTGAACACACAAATATTATACAACGTAACATAACAAAATCGCATATTTTTTTCACATTCATAATTGTGAGAATTTCGAGTGCTTGACGAGACGGAAGATTAAAATTTTAATGGCTTTTATTTTTTAACAATTTTCCTCTATTATAAATGTATGACGTTAGCTGTAGTTTTAAAAAAATAAATCCGTTAGACATTGCGCGAAAACGGACCTATTCATTGGTAGATTAATATTTTAATACATTTCTTTTGCGGAAAAATCTTTTTCATTGTTTAGACAACAGATATAGCGAACTATACAATTTGCATATTCAAATAAAGAATAAAAAATAAGCGTAAACAATTTTTTTCGCTTTTCTTTTGTGAGTTGATTTAAAAGACTTTTTTAACCTTTGTTATTTTAACATACATTCCATTTTAGGAATATGCAAAGAATCGTACATATAATACGAATACTTATAAATTATTCCCAATTAATTTTTCAACGAGCCTCTTGTGTTAATATTGGTTGTGATTTGAGTAAAAAAAATTTTGAAAGGCTTTATTTATAAATACATAATTTAATAAAAATCATTCTATTCAAATTCTTTTATGCTGAAAGAAATAAATTTTCCTTGAATTTTTTTTCAATAAAAATGAACAATTCGACTGAATAAATCTTGTAAATTGTTTCGTGCTTTCAATTATGCAATAATTGGGAACATGAAATTTTTCACTCTCAACTTTAATTTACAACTATAATATAAATGTTCTAAAGCGAACGATGCAACCTTTAATGAGCAAAGTTAGTGAATAGTCATAATGAGGTTCGTCTTAACGATTTTGATTAAGTAGATTAAATCATTCCAATTCGTTACATCGAATAAAATTTCACATTTAAAAAAAAAATAAGTATCTAATGAAATTTAAATATTATTTTTTCTTTAGAGAATGAATATATAAAATATCAAGTGGTATCATTATTATTCGGATTGAATATTTTTTTTCAATGGCAGATTTTAGATTTTTTTCATAACACGCGTCAATAATTTACAAGTACGTAAAATATTATACTGAATCATGACAGAGTCAACTATGAGGTAATTAAACTAAAACTTGATAGGAATTTTATTTGAAAAAAATTTAGAGTAAAAAACTTTTCACAGATGGCGTTAAAAATTATGACTTAATTAATTTATTAACTTGGTGAGTATTTTTTTCTTGTCTCGATTATTCGGATTTTTTGATATCCAAACCAATTGAATCCCGATTTAGTCCAGATAATCAAGATTCTACTGCATCATCAAAAAAATTTTCCACGAGAATTTTTCATTTTCACTCGAAAACCTGCTGCGAGAATTTCCACAAATGAAAACGTTTCCGAATATTTGTCGGGTATCGGATCTACAATAAAAACGAAACTCTTTTATTATAGTACTCCGTACGTATTCCGCGTACATATATCTTGTTAATTTATAAACCCTTATATATCTTTCGTATATAAAAACACATATACACGGAGTTAATTTACACGGGCTTTTTGCCCTGCGGCTCTCCTTTTTTATTATCATCTTTGTTGTTTTTCCGGCGTCCGTTTTCCCTCGCTTTCGGACCCCGATTCGCGAAAATATTGTTTGGAGCTTAAATCGTCGTCGTAATGCTGCCCCCTGAATAACAATGATAAACGCCACTGGCCACTTTTAAACGAGTTTGCGCCAAAAAAAAGGAACTTATTTAACCGAAAATGATTTCTTTCTCTTGCCTCCGAGGCTTAGATCCCGGGGCGTCTCATGCGAGGCAGATAAACTGTCAAAAGCACCGACTTACGATGGAATGGAACGTAAGAAATATACGAATGTTATTAAGTTATTGAACTTTTGCAAGATGGAATATTGCGATGAAATACGATGGGGTATCCCGAAATGTCCTGATGCTGTGGTGGGCCGAGTTTTGCAGTTTTTGTTTCGCTAGGTGCGTATAAGGCTATCGTTTTTGAATCAATAAGCCGAGAATCGTTGTTAAAGAAGGTTCTGTTCGGCTTGTATGAATTTTTTAGTGACCGTCATTATATGTGCTCGACATTTTTGCAATGGCTGATTCTCGCGATAGAGTAAAGTTTTGCTTCTTGCTCGGAAAAACTGGCCCAGAAAGTTAAAACAGCCTACGATAATGATGCCATCGAGAAAACGTAAATATTTAAGTGGTTTTCTCGAATCAAAAGAAATGAAATGTTTTTTGATGATAAAACTCGCTCCGGTCGTATTTCTGCGACCCGAATCAATGAAAATGTTGAAAAAAATCGTGAAATCATCCTCAAAGATCGACACAGGATCATTGAAAAAAATTTGGAGTTTCTTGGAGTTCAAAAAATTTTTCGTTGAAAAGAGTAATTACTAAATTTGAGCCATTTCTTAACCGAAAATGACATAACCCTTGTATCTCAACTTCATCTATGTGACTTTTCTATTTCCCCGAATGAAAAGAAATATGAAAAGAAAGCATTTTGCCGACGTTGCTTAGATGAAGAAATAGAAGACAGAGGCGTTTTTGGGTATGACATAAGATGAAGTTAAAAAAATTTTAGAACACTGGAATAACAGATTAGACAAATGCATTTAGTACCAGTAAAGAGTACTTTGAAGGTGTTTAAAGTTTTTTTATCGAAAAATTAAATAGATAAATTAAAAAAAAAATAAACCCGGTTGGATATGGGTTTGCCCTCATATTGAGCGTTGAATGTAACACGGTACAGCGTAAAACAATTTCGGATATAATACTAGGCTGTGATTCATACCTTCATTTCTTCTTTCGGGTCTAGATGCTGAATCATCTCGTATGAGACAATTTGTACGTGTCACATACAAAATTTCGAAATTTGCATTTTGCTCAGATAGAATACAACGCAAAAATACCTAATATATCACGGCCGCTGACAAAGTTCTGATTATCAGAGATGTGAAATGTATAATACTACTGTGACGATTTATCTGCAAAAACGCAATCTTTAAAATTAAACCATATTTTTTATTCTCAATTTAGAAAGAATATCTCTTTGAATTTACATAATAGTTTTCGTGATGTTTCCATTCTTAAGAAAATACTATTTATTTGTATAGTATAAATATAAAATAAATTTCGTTCTATTTTAACTTAAGCAAACTCTTTTAAAAATTGCTTAAAAAATGTTAAGAAAAATACCCGTATCAAGTTTACAGAAAAAAGTGAACGGTGAAGCTTTTCCTCGTAATTGGTTTGTAATAAACTGGAGGAGAAAGTCTTTGCGAACATCTAGAATGAAATTTCAAATATTATAATATTCTCAAATTTTACGCAAGTTTAAAAATAATAATAATAAAAAAACTAGTCCGTAAATACGCATCTCATTTCCATCGAAGAGCACAGAGCCTAAGCAAATATTGCGGTGTGAGTACAGAGAACTAATTAGATATTTGTTTGTCTATAAAATATTGGAATAATAGATTCGAATAGTAGAAGGGTCGAGAATTCATGCGGTTCATTTGAAACACGAGGATTTACATAATATTTCATACTTGAACAGGATCGAGCATATATAAAGCTACGTGTGTATCAAAATCACGGTCTTTGGTTGCGTAATTGTCGAAACGCAATGTGCTTAAACTGAAATTAAAAAAATTGTGACATTTTAATTGAGAATTTTGAAATTCGATGCGATTTCGCGTGCGAGATTTATCGAGGCCTTTAAATTTGGACGTTCGAAATTCTCGGTTCGAATGAAAATACTTTTTAAAGTTGTCGTATATTTTTATTGTTGTCTATGAAAAATTCGAAATATTTTTATTTTTTTGTGAGTATTATACTTTTAATCAATCATAAAAAAATATTTATATAGTTAGTTTATGGTAGTCGAAAGAAAAACATTTTTTTTGTGTAATAATTTTTTCAGAATATGATGAACGATCGATTCGAAGTTGCTAAGAAATAAGTAACTTATAACCAAAATAGGTAGCTATTGAAAAGCTACGTTATAAAAATATTTAAATATTCATGTCAACTGTTTAGGTATTGATATTTTTCAATGTAATACTTAAGAAGGTACTTGTTTATTTATCGATAAAAATCAAAATATTAAGAATATTATTTAAAAAAATGAAATATACAAAAATAAACAAGTACCTTCTTAAGTATTTGAAATAATTTTTATTGAAAGGTTACCATAGTCAATTGTAAAAAATTTATTAATAATTTCACTTTTAAACGTATTTTTCAATTCGCTATCCATACAACCTCCCAACGTTTCTCCCATAGTTTTCCATCCGCGTCGTCGTTTTCCCAGCGAAATTTTCAAAATTAGACCGACAAACAAAACAACCCCCAAACTGCAAAACCGAAAGAAACAACGGCGGCTCCGTCCGCGGAATCGAACACGCCCGTCGGCCGTTTGCGTCCGGCGGGTTTTTCCGGTCTCCCGCGCTTTTCCGGCTCTCCCGGAAAAAGTTTTCATTGGGCGGGAAGCGTGGCCGCATGCGTTCGTGTTCCCCGAAAGATGGTGCTAGTTTATCGATTTGGCGCGCGCCGAATACGCGGCCTACTGCCCCTCCACGTACACGCGCACACATGCAAGCGCGTACAGTGCGTTCGCGCGACATGTGCGATGCGTACGCTGTTTGTTTTTAATATAAAATACAGGTTTTTTTAATGTAAGTCAGCACTTTTTCATTGCGAATTAGCAATTTTTCGTTTCAAAGTGAAACTTTTTCATTTCAAATCAACACATTTTTGATTAAAATTTTGATTGAAACTTTGAAATGAAAAATTGGTAAAAGTCGCTTATTGCCCATAAATGTCGTTCATTACTAGGGCTGCCAACATTTTTTCGGCGAAATATAGTACTTTTCAAACTAAGCCATAAAAAATATAGGACATTTCCAAAAAAATATAATATTTTATAGAAAAGGCAAAATAAAAAAAATAATGGGGGAGGCAGGGATTGAATTTTTCTGCATTATTTTTTTTAGCAATACGTTCATTATTGGGTTTTTGGAGATTGCGTGCTGGAGAGGGGGGGATCGATGCGAAACTTAAATACGTTTGACTGCTGTAGTTGTCTTTTTCACCGGAAAATGTATGTGGTAAAATAAAAAAATTGTTTTTTAGGTTTCAGAGTCGAAAATATAGTATTTTTGCGTCCTATATATTTGTTATATTGTATATACGACGCAGACCAAAAATATAGGACAATATTGTAAAATATAGTACGGTTGGTAACCCTACTCACTACCCATGAACGTACCAACCTCTGAAATGATGAAACGCATACATATACAAATCCAGTTATAAGTTTGAAGTTGGTACCCTGCATTCACGCACACATTCTCATCAAACTTTTGACATTGAACGTCAGTTGATTATTTCTATACGAAATAGAACCCAACCCAATCTAACCCAACCTAACGAATGAAATTAGGTTTTGTATTGATGAATTGATCGTGGTGTTGAATCTATATATCTATATCTATCCCGTATATATATAATAGCGGATTTCTACGCGTGCGTGTGTGTGTGTGTGTGTGTGTGTGTGTGTGTGTGTGTGTGTTTGCGTATTCGTGTGTTCGTCTGTTCGATGACGCTCGCGACATTATTTTAAACGTCTATAATATGATGCTTATTACCTACTACTTCTGGTTTTGCCTATATGTCATAATTGTAACAATAATAAATTAACTGGTTTTATTAATTAAATATTAAATATTCAAATTGAGTATGGGCATCTATATATACTATATACTATTATCACTAACTACATCATTCTCGAGCTCGAAAATCGCGACCTCCAAATTTAGTCTTTATGGTCATTATAATAACAGCTATAATCTTTGTAATTTTTATTTTATTACGTAAAAGTATGGTTATAAATTCACAGCCGCTGTTATCAACATCGGGCTTATACATTATCCTCTATATATAACAAACGGACATCGACGTTTCGCAACGGAACGGTTATAAAATATTTTTGCATAGATTTATTTTTTATATATATAATTACGTAATTCACAGCCGATGTTATTAACATCGGGCCTATATACTAGTTCTAATATAAAATCAAATACATAATTCCATGTGAAAAACGACATCGACCTCAAACCCGACCAAACATCACTTCAACCAGCTTTCATCGCTCGCCTTCATCCGGTAACGTCCCCGACGCGGAAATTAAACGATATTGATCGCATTTCTGAATCATGGCGCCCACTAAATTAACCTTTATCCACTGAAGACTGATGTATTGTGGCACGCTTGTGCGCTAAACGCCTGTAAATCCGTCAAATTAGCGGTCGGCCGAACATCCATCTCGACATCGTCACGAATGGCGCCGCATTCCGCATTCCTGGTCCCGGGAATTCTCGGGTCGGGACTTCGCCGCTGCACAAATAATTCAAAACGAATGTCCCGTAATTTATGCCGCTGGGGAAAAAATGTTTGAGTGGGTCTTCCGTTTCGCGCGATCGCCTTATCGGGACTGGTTTTTAGATTTATTTTTCGTGGTGTTATCGAAGTTTCGATTTAATCCGTTCGGCAATCGAGGAGTTTCGTTCGTGTGATCGGGATTTTATCTGTTTTTTTTTTCTCGTTGGGTTTGTCGACGGAATTGGTTATCGTTAGATCTGTCGCGCGTTCTCGGATTTATATGTCTAATTAATTCTAGCGGATTTGTCACGCGTTGAAACTTCTGTGTGTGATTTAGATGTGCTTTGAGAATTTAACTACTGGTGATTAGTTGATTGACTATTCAGACGTGGAGAGTACGCATATAAAATATATTATTGAAAAAAATATATCTTCGAATATTTTGAAATGTCTTTTGCACGATGAATCGATAACGGACAAACAAGCCATTGCATATAATTGACAACCTTTCGATTATTATGACATTTCTTGTGCAACTCGGCGGAATTAAGCCATCTATTTTCGCATCAATTTGAACCTTCAATAAACATGCAAATATACAAAAACATTGCATAATAAGCTCGGCTCAGCTTGCGCAACGTATATCTAGTCGTTCCTCTGCAGCGAAACAAATCGCGAAATTAATTTTCACAATAGTCACCGACAACGATGACGAGTTGTATATCATAATAATATTATTATATTATGCGCGTTATACAACTGCCGTTGGAGACCATCCAGACGCTTTTCTTTTGTGGAATTTTCACGCTTTTCCAACGGCCGATTTTCGATCGACCCGCCATGATTCATCCGGATCCCACCTCAGTTTAGTGTGTTTCGTTGGACACCTGTCTAATGGTTATTTTCGATGAAAAATGAAGTCTCGTAGAAATAGAAACGTCACATGCCGCTTTTCTGTGAAATAGTGTTTGAATATGTCTTTTTTGGTTTTTTAGAAATATTTACATCCATTGAAGAGTCCGGAGAACGTCGGTTTGGTCGATGCGGCTCTTGTTGATGAAATCTTTTACCAAGTACCTGCGATCTTAGCTCTTCACGAAGTGTTTTTGGATGAGCTCAGGAAAAGATTGGAAACATGGGACGTTAAGCAGAAAGTTGGAGATGTTTTCCTCAACGTGGTAATTGAATGTTTCTTCATTAAACAAATCTATTTATTTTATATTATTAATAAGTTTATTATCTTTTCAAGTTCACGAAACCGTCCGTTATGGAAACATATACGGCTTTTATCAACAATTGGAAGAAAGCGAAAGAGACAATCAAAGCAACATCCGCTGCACGACCAGCTTTTGCTAGGTTTTTGGAAGCGATGGCCAGAGAGCACAAAGGAAAATTATCATTAGACAATTTGCTCATAAAACCAGTACAAAAATTTCCTAGATACGAGCTGCTTATACAAAGACTGATAAAACACACGGGTATGTATATGATTCACACGTCCGTTGAATATATTTTACGTATTCACCGTCGTTCCGAGTTTTTATATAAACTTATTTACCTTTTTTTAGAGCCATCGCATCCAGACCACCAGTTACTCATAGATGCTCAAAAAGAAATACACGAACTTCTAGTAAGAATAAATTGCACGGAGCGTGAGAGCTTGGAATTAGAGCAGCAACAACAAACTCTGAGGGAGCTGGAAGCCTTGGTGGAGGGCTTAGCAAATTTAGTTTCCACCGACAGATCATTCCTAAGACACGATACAGTTAGTATGCCTTCAGGGCAAGGAGGGACCAAAGAGAGAGCACTTTTTCTATTTTCTGATCTACTTCTCATCACTAGTATTAAAAGAAGAACTGGGACCATTAGGAAACCATCTGCTGCGTAATAAATCTTTTTTCTGTTATTCTTGTTAAAAATTTACTGTTATCTTCAAATATTAACGTTTGAATTATTTTAGAGCGTGTCCGGGAAGTTTAGCTAGTACATTGGATGCAAATAAGTACAAACTTTTAATGAGAATATCTTTAGATGACGTAGAAGTTTTGAAAGGTTCATTAAATTACTGTCATAGATATTTCAAAAATCTTCATTTTATTGTTGACTTTATTTATTTATTTTTAATTTTCTTTTAGCCAAAGATGAAAATTTAAGAAGAATTATGCGAGAAATGGAAACTTTAACGGAAGATGTAAATATTTTGACACAAATAGCTGATTTAACAACGGCCCTTCACTGTGGAAAAACAGCTCTTGAAGATTTAGTTCGTGAAATGTTATCAAACATTTCAAGGCAATTATCAGAAAGGCAAGGAAGTGATGCGCAACTTTCATGTATGGAATTGGCATTAAATACAGCGTATGTATTTTATTTTATTATGTTTGGAAAATTGCAAAAAAAAAAAAAATATATATATATATATAATTGTTTATTAATAATTAATTATTTTAGAAACGGTATAGAAAATTTATCTTTTATATTTTCTAAACCAGAAAAACGAAGTAGTTGGGAAGAACAATTCAATGAAGCAAAACAAAAAATAGGTGCATAATTTTTTTTTTTAACATTTGCTACATTATTCGAAAATATAATTGTAAAAACAAGCATTTTCCTTTTTATAGCCTTATCTGACGATAAAAGACCTGCACCTGAATTTGTAAGTTCGGTACCTATTAGAAAAACTAGAGCTGGACTTCAATTTACTTGTGCAGCTCCAACATTAGCAATAGGACCCAATTTCGTTAGAGATGTATGGGTAAGATCATTATGAACATTTTCATTCATGATTTCCACAATGTATTTAGTTTTGAAATAAATGTCAAGTAACTGTAAAATATGTCCTCAGACTGTCTGTGAATTTGTTATTTATATTCATACCTCATCTATTTCAGGTGTGCAATAGCGACGGTTATGTTGGCCAGGTGTGTGTTTTGACGTTGCATCCAGAACCACAAGTCACATCATGTAACGGTGTTTGCAATGCGAGAATACTATGTGTTGCTTGTGTACCGCCACCACCACCTATGAAAGTGTCATGTGGAAGTGAAATTTCATTATCTGGGTAATTAAATTTACTATGAATAATCAATCTCTAATCATTATTATTGTTATTACTATTATTATTTTTGATTTTCAGAGTTAATAGACAAAATTTTTCCAATAATAAGACTGCCATAAGTATATCTATACAAGATACAGATGAAGGGAATCAAAATATTAGGTTAGAAAGGTAACTTTTAATTTTTACAAAAATGTGTATATTTTTTTATTTTAGTTATGTATTATTTTTTATTATAGTTCTTCTTCGAGTGAAGAAGATGATGAAGGCTCTGTGGGTGATAATACAAATGATAGCTTACAAAATAATTCCAAAAATTGTCAAAACAACCTTAGTTCTCAAAATACAACAAATATCAATAATCAGAGCAATTCATCTAGCAACACAAATAGCTCTTCCAATATTTCAGTTAATCCTGTTATGAAGTCGAATTCTAATCCTAATGTAGACAAATCAGCTATGGGAATAACATCAGGTAAATACTTATTTTAAAGTAGTTAATATGAAGTAAAAATTTGAAATTTTGATTTGAAATTTTATCAAACTTATAGGCACAGCATCTCCCAAACAATCAATTGATGAATCCAATAATAGCAATCAACCAACAATGTGGCTAGGTACCGAGGATGGATGTATACATGTTTATAATTGCTCCGATAATATTAGAATAAAAAAGAACAAAATCAAAATACAACATGGTTCAGCTGTTCATTGCATAGTGTAAATTTTTAATTATATTTTCTCAAATATATATTATACCTATACTTTTCTTAAACCTAAATGAATATATTTTAGGTATGTCGAAAACAGAGTGTTTGTGTCCCTTGCAAATGGTGATATTATTGTGTATACAAGAGAAAATGGTAAAATTTATTCGATTCAAAGTGTTTTGATAATAAATATTTTTAATAAAAATAATATTTAAAAAAAATATATATTTTTTTTACAGGGAGTTGGAATGAACAAGCAAATTTATGTGTTGGTACAGTTTCTTGTCCAGTTACAAAACTTATGCTGTCAGGAGGAAAATTATGGTGTGCTCAGCATACAAATGTTAAAATAATTAATCCAAATACAATACAAGTAATTTGCAACATTATATTTGCTATACAAACTAATTTGTGTTTTATAACTAACCAATAAAAATAATTATTTTAGGTTGAAGAAACATTTTCAGTTAGCTCCGATCCATCAAAACCAATTAGTCATATGGCTATATCAGGGTTAGGTGTATGGGTAGCACTTCATAATACTGCTTTTTTGAAATGTTATCATGCTAATACAAAGGAAATGTTGACCGAATTGAACATTGCTCCTGCTGTAACAAAAATGCTTGCCGGTTAGTATAATTTTCGTACTTGAGATAATTAATCAAAACAATATTTTATACTATTTTCATTATAGGCTGTGATGATATAATTCGTCAGCACAAAGCTGCGTGTTTACGAGTTACATCTTTGATGGCATGCAGAGAACTTTTATGGGTAGGAACTAGTGCGGGAGTTTTATTAACAGCTCCTGCTTCTCCCCCAAGACCACCTGCACCACCAATTTTATGCGGTATTTTCAAGATTTTCAATAAAATATATATATTCTTCATAAAATCCATTTAATATTTGTATTCACTTTAATGCAGGCATTCCACAAGGCCATACAGGACATGTCAGATTTTTAACAGTTGTGGAAACAACGTCACCAATAGGATCTGCTTCGTTAAATTTCACAACAAACAATCAGAAGCAATCTGTTTTGCGTCGCTCTATTCATTCCCCAAATAAATCTAAAAATTCGAATGAATCGTCAACTTCAGGGCAATTGTTAGTGATTTCTGGAGGTGATGGTTATGAAGATTTTCGAAGTTCTGGTGTATCTGAAGTAGCTGGTAGAGAAGATTCCACAAATCATCTTTTACTTTGGAGGGTTTGAACTTACCAAATAGTATGTTTATAATATGTATTTTAAATTGTTTTATAATCATTTCCATTATGATTTTGTTAATTTGTGTATTATATATATAATATATAAGATTTATATGGTAATCAGGAGTGAATTTCGATTGTGTTATGAATTAAGCATAAATTTAATATTTTAAATTATTAATGTGTAGATAATTGTTAAATGTCTTAAAGTAATATGAAGAGAGGAGATGAAATAGTTGAAATAACTATTTTGCTCATTTCGTCAGTGAGATGTTAGATCAATTGCGTAAAACTAGAAAAATTATAGGCAAATTATTATATATTTTTAAAAATTATAAATGAATTTAATACATATGTTAATTATCAATTGACCTTATGATCAATGTTGAAGTCAAATTCCCTCTTATGAATTTTTTTGAAATTAGTTTCTATGCTTGAACTATATGGGTAATATTTAACGAATGAGGGGATCTACTTGATTTGTGTGTGCAAAGAATATTTAGGTATCTTTGAATGGTGCTAATGAAGTCATCAAAATTATATGCATTTTCATCAATTCATTTCAATTGCATTGCATTTAAAATTTGTTTGTGTTTTCTAATATTGTGCCTGGTTTCACTGTTATCAAATAATCAATGTTATAAAACCTTATGTGGTGTATAAATTAGCATAAACATCCAAATTCTTTTTTTTATATAAAAATCAGTTTGTATCAAAGAATTAAAATCTATATACATATGTATATGAAAATGGTTTCAGTTTCAAAATTTATAATATTGTGATTTGAATACATTTTTTAGTATTTGAAATATGACAGTATTAATTATTTTTTCTGACAGTAATAAGCTTTAATATGTAGCATTATCTTTAATAATTTAAGATGATTAATTTTTATGAAAGGCACTGATTTTTATTTATTAAATTTAATTTAGCAATAACCGTCAAATAAAAATAATTTATGATTACAAATACAGAACAACCGAATCCTTATTTATACTTTCAAGTTTTTTTTATTTTAGGCTTCCAGTAGGTTGTGAAAATACGAGCATTTTCAATGCACAAAATGTGAAACATGTGTTTATGTATAGGAAAATTCATGCAAAGGTGTAAAACAAAAAATATGTTATATCTGTCCTAGGCGGAATTTCGCACAGTGCCAATTACTTTTGTGAAACACTAATATAAATAAACATTTTTAAAATATAAATTTTATTATTTTACATTTAAGGAAAAATGAATTATTCAAATTTATTTATAGATATATGTATTATAATACTATATTTAGTTCATAATTATGTGTGATAATAGAGTTTTAAAATGGAGGTATGTTTATAAATAATTTAAATATATCAAATTAAAAAAAAAATCATGCGTTTTCTTAGTTCTCTAAATCAGTGTTTCTCAACGTGGGGGGGGGGGCAATACGGCAATCTTGGAGGGGGAGTGCGCAAATCATTAATATTTATTACATTGTTGTCGAAAA
>JAOXNN020000004.1:1675914-1694441 GCA_028571205.2 Hydropsyche betteni
TAAATAATTAAATAATATAATCGTTCGTCTTATGCTTCTACCGGAACGACATATAAAGCTAAAACAGACGCGTGCTTAACATGTATATTGATTTTTTTTAAATAAGTCTATAAATTCACAGCCGATGTTATTAACATATCAGGCCCATATACTAGTTAATAAATAATTCCACATTCTCTCAAAACATGACAGTACTATGTCGAGTTATTCCCAGTTTTATTTGCATATAAACTGTTTTTCTTTATATCTCCGAAAGTGACAAATGTCGCTTACCCTTATTTACTACCGAGCCCTTCAATCGTGAAACAACACTATTTCAATATCACCGTGCGATAACGAACTCAATCAACAAATGTTATGCAACAAAACCTATCTCGTTTCGTATTATCGACAATTCATTATCGTTACACGGCAATGCGGTACCCAACTCGTACGTATGCAAACACACACACACTCATTCAGTGGAATTGGCCACGAAGACCATTTATTGGGGGTTGGAGCTTGGATTTAGAGATCGGGGCCTCGCCAACTATTTGTCGCGAAAGCTGCCGTTCCGTGAGAGCGGTCGCAAATGGACGAGCCAGTTGGGAAACGGAAATGGGGACCAACAAACCCAAGTTGGGGCCCAACGCAGGGTCATGGTCGTTAAGGGTTACCCCATTTCGGTGAAAATATATCAGATAGGGGATGAATTTTCCGAATTATGGCGTAATAGTATATAGGCCCGATGTTAATGACATCGGCTGTGGATTTTTTAAGAAACGGGAAAACGATAAAATGTGAAAACCCGAAATGTGTACCCGATTTGAATATTTAATATTTAATTAATAAAATCAAAATAGTTCATTAGTTATTTGTTTGTGACATATAGGCAAAGCCAGTAGTTAGCAGGTAATAAGCATCATATTATAGACGATAAGATTATAGCCGTTATTATAATGACCATAAAGACTAAATTCGGAGCTCACATTATAGCCGTTATATTTGAAAGGCATACAGGCTAAATTGGAACGATATACAAACAAACACAGACATCTGTCATCGGTGATTATATACATCTATAGGAGATTCAAATATTTTTTCCACTGCGTAATAATGGACGTATTGCATAAGTCAATAGAGTCGCTTTCATAAGCATGATATTATAGACGTTAAGTGTATACGCATGAAGAATAATTTTATAGACGCAAAAAAAACAGTCGTATTGACGCGTCGTTTAAAAGTTGCGAGCGTCATCGAAAAGACACACAGACGGACACACAAATCCACTATTATATATAGGGGATATGTGGGATGACGTTTCGTAATTTCGATGTGAA
Organism: Hydropsyche betteni; assembly: GCA_028571205.2. Lineage (NCBI taxonomy): Eukaryota > Metazoa > Arthropoda > Insecta > Trichoptera > Hydropsychidae > Hydropsyche > Hydropsyche betteni. The sequence continues at coordinate 1,677,234 of JAOXNN020000004.1, forward strand.
CTTTGAAGGGGATGTATGTACTGTTTTTTTGGGATTGAATACGCTCATAAATACTTGAAAGGAAAAATGCGGATTTCGCCTCACACTTGGGATTTGAATCGGCAAATATTCAGTCGGCTTCGCCCAGCTGTAAAATGATAAAACTTGCGAAAATTCGCGCTCAGATTCGGCTACATTGCTCCGATTGAATGTTGTCGGAAATTTTCGACAGTAGCAGTCGTTTTGTTTGAAATGCGTGTTTTGCTGTCCGGATTCGTTTTCCGTTCAAATTGTGGCGCAAAATAAACATTTTAAACGAATTTTGGACAGTTTCGCTCCGTAAACACAAACACGGTTGTTATCTGCGCTTTCGCAGTGTACGATTTGCGAGCTACATACAATAGCTTCCCAATTTTCAAACAACATTTATTCAACTAATCTAGAATTGAAACATAATCGATGAACAAAATATGTTCGTTCTTGCGATTTCGTTCCTATAATGTACGTAACATGTGTGCGGGTTCGGAGCGCCAATAGCGAAAAGCTCATCATGTTGCGAGGTAATTTCCCCTGTGTTCGCATTATATTCCCAGATTGGGGATTCGAGTCTGCTAGAAAGCTCCGTTCGCGAAAGCTTTGCGTCTGCACAATCAGAAGTTTTGTTTTGTTCTGGTGAGCTTTTGTCAAAGCAGATCTTCAATCGCCACTCCCCTCGTCTCGAAACGCATGGTCTTTTCTTTCATGGGTCGTTTGAATCCCGTTATTTGTTCAAATCGGTTCGATTGTTTTTCTTTTGTAATATAAATACATTTTAAGTGTATAATTAGCAAAAGTATAAATTAAAAACGACAGAGACGTAACCTACTTTTTGTCTTTGATTCATTCAACTGGTTTCTTTCAGATTAAAATCGGTCAAGGTTTATTGTTCATTGTATATTTTAATGTTAAATTTTTTCGTTTAACATTTTTGCAAACGACAGATTTGCAATTATTTTTTTAAATACATAATACCGGTACCCATATAAATATTTTGTATGAAATATAACGAATCAAATTTTTATTCGTTTGAAAGCATTGAGATACGAGAATATCGTCGAAACGGGCCCGAAGCAAATTTAATTGAAGGCAATATTTATTCAGAAGGAACGGACAGCCTTAGAAGACAATAATAGTACGAAACGTTGATTTACAAGCGGAACGAGAAGCCGGTAATCCGATATCAGGTAATTTGAGCCATTTGTTAGCGCCAAACCGACAATTTATTCAGTGTAAACTCACGGGTCCATCTGGCTGCCCCATCTAAAGACCCACATCTGTATCTATTTCCATACTCGATATCAATAGGACACTTTTCCGAAAAATTTAGGGTAACCTATCGTGTACACCGGATTCAAATTTTCCATTTTTTTTAATACGCAAGTTGGTGGTCTTAATGCTTGATATTACATTTTTTATCTGTAGTCATTGAGATTTTAAAAGAATTTTATGTTATTGTTAAAACAGATGTAATTGATTTTTTTTTTTTTTTGAGGAAAAATTGGACCAAAATGGAGTATGATATCGTGGATATGATACAGAACTTTTTATGGGATCAATTAGACTTCGAAGAAATGTGGTTTAAATAGGATGATGTCACATGCCTTTCAGTATGAGAAATCATCGGTTTGTTAAGACAACGTTTTCCTTGACGTGGGATTTTATAAAAAACAGATGTTACTTAATTTTGTGCAATATTTTATTTTTGGGTTCTATAAATTTTAAACTATACTAACAAACCACGAACAATTCCTGATCTGAAAATAAAAATCGATCCCGTTTGACTAAGAAAAATTCTTCGAAAATTTTATCGAAGATTTATAGTTAGAGATTCTGATTTCTCGATGATTTTAATTTCTCGATTTCATTATTTTAAATTTTTCGAAAATTCTCGAGAAATCTTAATGTATGGAAAAAATGCATATAATGTTTGTTATGTTATCATATAATGGTATTGCTTATACTCCTACTGTTTTTTATTTTATTTTTTAAACATCTAGAAGAATGGTAAATAATTTAATTTTAATTTAAGAGTCAAATTATAACATATTTTTACAGTAACTCTTAAAAAATCGAAAATACTTGTTCTTTTCATTTTGTTTAAAAAAAATTCGTTTCTGAAAAAAATCCTTATAAACAGTTCTTAACAAGATGTGAAATTGACGGAAATCCTTTCAAGAGTGTAAATAAATAAAAATTTCAATTTTCAAAATGATCATTGAGCTGGATTAATTAAAAAAAATTCTTGAGAAATTCGCAAACATCTCAAGAAATTAAAATTCTCGATTTCGCATTTTTCTCGAGAAATTTTCGAGAAAGAATTCTCGAGAAGAAACACTTGTTATGATATGCCAACACACCCGCGGCGGCCATTTGGCCAACGTCGTATCCCATAACCGATCTCAATACGTCTACTTTATAAACCGACAAAAATTTCCCGATTCGACGAACATTCACTGCGTTTCTTTTGGCAGTATCGATGGATCGACGTTTATTGTGTTAATAGAAATCTCTACAGCGCTCATTCCTTAACGTGGTACCAACACGCTGGGTTAAACGGTGTCAAATGGCGACAATTGGCTTTAACCGGCCGTCCTTCGTCTAATTGGTCTTTTTTTTCGTTGCCAACGTTTTCGCCGTCTAAAACTACAAATCTTTTCGTATATTTTCGCAAAAACACCCGCCGAGATGCTCGGTTAGATTTTGTTTATCGTTTTTTAGAAATGTCGATTTTTCGATATGGTCGTTAATGTTTATAAGTGGTCGTTCGTAACGAGGGTTTATCTCCGTTTGATTTTCCTTTGTGTTGTATTGTGTTCAAAGAAATAGGTTCTGCAATTCTGTTATATATTTTCTTTTTAAATAAAGACACGAATACGTTTTGTGCCGTAACAATGCTGATCGTTATCGAATCATAGATTTGGACCGTTTATATGAACTTGATATATAATACGCGATTTATATTATTTGTTTTTGTTAATTTAATCCAAGCTTTTGAGATTTATTAGAGAAACACGAGAGAATTCTATATCTATTACGTTTAATGGATGTGGTCGTACGGATGTAAAGGTCTACACGCAAAAATGCAATATATTCTATACCCTCTTCGTAATATTTCACGTTTGACCTTTTGCTCACATTTGTATATATCTCAACCCTGGATTAAATTCGCATACGAACCCAAACAATGAAATGCTCTTTGGGAAATTGGGAAAATCTCTAACAATAAGAAATTTACTTTACGGTTGAAAATTTGCCAGACTCTCTTCGAATCCTAGTCATAGAATTCGCGAAAATATTTGAAGAGTTTTCCGAGAATTTTTTTAAGAATCATAAATTATAATACGAAAAAATAATATGGTGCAGGTGTGTGTTTTTTTTTATATTACATATTGGAAAATTCCCCTTTTTCGTTACTAATTTGTAAGGGTTTGCGTACTCGTATATTTTTTTTTCCACGTGGCATCGCATCTCTAAAACGGTTCGAGGCCTTCGTTCGGCACGCTAACACGAGGCCCTAGTTTATAAAACGGCCGCCGTGTTCTTTGAAGGTAGCTGGGGAACGGAGAATTTCCTCAAAAGAAAATGTTTTGCGGACGAGGGTTAGGGCGGGGGGCACGTTAGGGAATGCTCATTTTCTTTTGCCATTTTTCCGGCCGAGAATCAGTTAAGCGGAACGGCACGCGCACACACACACACGCGCGTTACGGAAAAATGACGTATACAATCGCGGATTGTGTGTAATATTAACGCCGTTAGTCGGATTAACCCGAGGAACGTGGTGAATGGCGAAGAATACTGTGGCGGTGAAGATGATGCGCGATGAAGGGTGTATAATTTGATTCGAGGCTGTTTCGTGTCGAATGTAAGAGGGGGACTCGTAATCTTGATAAGTTTGCGGAAATGTCTATGGGTTTTATCGAGGATTGATTCGGTCGTAAAATATTCTGATTGAATCGCACGGTGTAATTATAATATTAGGTCGATGCGGATGTTTGTGTCGTATTTTTTTATTAAATGTATTTTGGAACCAAAACGATGCTATGCAAATGCGGCCCTTTTTATCAACACATTTTTTGACGTAGATCGTCATTAGTGACATGTTATTAGTCAATGAAAAATTCGTACATCTAAATTTTGAAAACCACAATTGGGTGATTCTTAAATTAATACATCTCTACTGTACTAATTGCAAGCGTTTTTGACTTTCTACAGATTGCTTACTGTTCACTGGTTAAACCACAACTTATCAAATACTAAAAAGAATGTATTCTTCACATAATACAGTAAACCCCCCTATAACTTCCCTCCTTATATTGTTAAAATGCATTAAAATTCAAATTTTTTTAAATGCATTTGAAACAAGTAGTCAACACGTAAAAATTGAAAAACTTTAGCCCCCTATAACGTAGAATTTATTTTGACTTTATAAAGGGGTTTACTGTATAATCATTTTAATACAAAAGATATTAATAGAAAAATATTTGAATTATTTGACTAAAACTTATGCATTGACCTTATGCTTGACCTTGATACATGCGAATTTTTAATTAATGAGTATATCATGTTGATTTTCTCACGTGCTTTTTTTGTGTTGATAATAAAATATTTTACGATGTCGATACATATCGCTTATGTTAAAAATAAACACGCTCAATATGCAATTCGGTGTCTGGTGTGAAAAAATGTTGATCGAGTGGTCCGATTGTTTTGTATTTCGTATCATTTGTACGTCACTTTTTTAGCTGATCGCCGATAGCTTTGTTTGCGAAAATCTTCGAGGACGCTTCGCCGCCTCTCGGAAAATTGACGTACATTAAGCGGAGACGTTTTGCCTTATCTTTTTGGGAACGTGAAGATTTTCTTTGATGACGATGTTTACACTGCGATGACGCACTCGCGCATCAGAAAACAAATGACGTATACACGCATTTTCTTATCTATATAGAGCTTTCATTCAAAACGACTTCCAAAATTATCGCGAGAACGTCGCGTGCCACTGATATGCGGTTAAAAATATATAAGTTTAATCATTCCGATTTCTCGAGAAACGAGAAGTCTCGATTTCGCTTCTGGAATTTCTCGAGAAATTTTGATGTGTGAAAATTACCTATATGATATTTTTTCTTTGAAATTTGATTAAATATTTAGAAAAAAATTGTAGCTTATCGGCTATTTTTATATCTTTTTAATATAATTTTTCTCTTTCTATAATATTTTCATAAGTATATTACCATTTTTTTAATAGCCAAACATGACACGATGTTCTTAATCAATGCGGCTAATTTTTTATTCTCAATCATAAAAATTTTTAGTTTAAAAAAATATGATAAATGCTTCTTACTCACTCGAACAATAAAAAAATATTTAACGCGAATACCTTTTAAAATATTTTACAATGCAAAGACTTTAAAACCTGCTAAAAATACATATATTTTTAATTCAACGATATAAAAAAACTATGATTTTAAATTTCAAATATTTGTATAAATTTAATGTTTAATCATAAAAAAATGTATTATAAAAATTCTTAAAAAATGAGAATTCTCAATTTCGACATTTTTTCGGGAAAGAATTCTCGAGAAAAAAGACTAGCGCGACGTATATTTAAATTGAGTTTATCGATTGCATAAATTTTCGGCGTATTTCATTTCGAAATTCTAACCACTCATCACGCAAAGTATCAATTTGTGTGTTTAACGCATACGTAATGTGTTTGTCGATTGCTTCGTCTTTTACTGACAATTTAGAAATCTCTCAATGTCGAATTGGAGAATGCTTTCGTAGCCGTCAATATTCAATTTGGTTACTTCCTTCCTATTATTCAACTTCATCCCTTTCGACCGGAAGAGAGTCAGCAAACGAATCCCCCCATTAATCAGGCGTTGGACCTTTGCTTGGACCGTGAAAATGGCACACGATCAATCCCCCACCGTACGTATTAGACGAAAATATATTCTTTTATCCGAATTTTTCGGTACAAAATGGGAATCAGCAACTATTGAACGCGAATAATCGAATTCGATACTTTCGACGGCGGCCTTTGTGCGGTCGGATACGTTTCCGCGAAAAAAACCCTCCGCGAATATCTCCGAGTCGTTTGTGTGAGGAACCGTTAATTGTACGTAAACATTTGAAACAGGGATTCAAATAAAAGTATTATACATATAACCGAATCGGTACTACTGGTTTTTGCTTAAAATTCGACCTTCGGTACTACCCGGTATTATCGAAAACGGTACTACTGGTTTTTAACCAAATTTGATCTCCGGCACTACCTAAATAGTATTACTGAAATTGGTACTATTAGTTTTGACCAAAATTTGACCTCCGGAAATATCCGATATTACTGAAATCGGTACTATTAGTTTTTGATCGAAATTTGATCTCCGGTACTACCCGGTATTACCGAAATCGGTAGTATTGGTTTTTAACCAAATTTGATCTCCGGCACTACCTAGTATTACTGAAATTGGTACATTAGTTTTGAACAAAATTTGACCTCCAGCAATATCTGATATTACCGAAATCGTTACTATTAGTTTTTGATTGAAATTTTATCTCCGGTACTACCCGGTATTACCGAAATCGGTAGTATTGGTTTTTGACCAAAATTTGATCTCCGATACTATCTAGTATTACTGAAATCGGTACTACCAGTTTTGGTCAAAAATTTGATCACTTTGAGGACGTTAATTGTATGCGGTTTGAACAATCAATAAAAAAATGTCACTTTAACAACATAGCTGCTATAACATAACAAATTACAAGCGTCCCTATTGAAAAACTATATAAAAAAATCAATACCGATAGAAAGGGATTTTTTCCCTGTAATACCGCTATTGGCAAACATCGGTATTTTCGGAATCCCTAAATTCGTACGTAAACACGCATCGATCGAGCCTTTCGCTTATACAACCAACTGAATACGCCGTGCGTATTCGGTCAAATTTAATTTGCGTAAAAAGCGCCCGTTCCGATAATTAATTCCTTTGTTCGCGGCCCCCGCCCCTGCGCAAGGGGCTCCGCCGATACGTTGTTGCGCGCGGACGCCCTCACCTGTCCGGCCCTGTGAAATTGCGTCTCGCTGTTTATCTTTTAATTCCGGATCGTCTTCTATCGGGCATTAAAGTTTGCGAGTTCGTTTGGGTCCGCTTATTTGTCATCGTTCGGCAGTTGTTTGTTGTTCGCCGGAAAGTTTTTTCGTCGAAGCTCTCCAATTAGTGGAAATTTCGGGGAGTATCCGAAAATTTAGCGTTAAACGTGTTTCAAATTTAAATATGAAGCACTTCCGTCAAATATTTGTCGGAGGACTTTGAGACGATTTTGCTTGCATTACGCTGAAAACGTAAAGTGACAATGAAGACGTGCTTCTACATAAAATTTTCTGTGTAATCAGCGCCGGCTCGGATTTCAATTAAATATTTAATTTTAATTAAACCCATTGATGTTTATGAATTCAAATTATATTTTGGTACACTTGGACTTCGTATTGTATGGTTTCGCCAAAATGTTGTGTAATACGAGATTTTAATTTCATAAAAAATTAGGGGTTTCGTTCCAAAAAATATCGAAGTTGGTTAATATTCTTTTTTTTTTGGTTAAACAATACAAAAATATACATTTACGAATTATGATAAAATGCATCATAAGTGCTTAAATTAAATTTTTCAACGTGACTTACACATTTAAGTTCGCAAATTAGGTTTCTTAACTAATTTCGGGCATGGTGATGTAGGGATGTTATGTTTGACAATCTTTAGAACTCATTTCTTTTAAATCGTCTATATTTGTTCATGCTAACAGTTCGATGGGCAAAAGGTTCAACATGTATACCCGAAACTCGTTAAGATATGGTAAAAAATTGGAAAATTCGTTACAAAAAAAAAATTATGCTCTTATATGCGATGCGTATTTCATACAATTATGCATGAAGTATGCATGAGATTCGTTAAGAATATTTATTTAAGCATTTATAATGCATTTTTATTCATGTTAAAATGCAAATTTGTAAATAAAAAAGTAAAGCATTTCCTAATTCACATTTAGTATACAAAAATAGGTTACAGTTCATCAATCAAAATTGTGTTATGGAAAACCGGATTATGCGAAGTCCGAGTGAATTTAATTTTAATTAAATCCAATAATTTTACGAATTCAAATTCTATTTTGATATTTTCATTCACGGAATTTAATAGAGAGAAACCTAGAAAAATAAAGTCCACAAAATCGTAGTCGCGAAGGTCTACGCATACCGATCAAATTCGCCGTCTCAAAGGAACCCTCGTTATCGAGCGTAGTAAATACATATTTTCCCTCGGAATTTGGCAATTTTGCGAATTCGCAAAGCCGTTTGTTTGTTTTGACAGTCTTCGATTACAGAGGAGGGAATGGGAACGGGCGATGTTTGTATTTATTAATCTCGATCGCTATTTCCCGCTTGCGGAAGTCGCGCTTGTCCAGAAAATTCTCTTATTATATTTATCTTCTCCGAGTGATATATTGCGTTTAATTATACTGCATTGTCTATTGTTTTGTGCGGACCAATCTCAGAACAAATACTCAAAAGTTAAAGCGCCCTAACGACTCGTCAATAGCAGGCATGGGCAAACGGCGGCCTGCGGCCCAAATCCGGCCCACAGATATATTTATCTAATAATGAAATTTTTTTTAATTTAAACAAGAATGTCTGAATATACGAAGTCGGTGGAAAAAGTTAATTTGTCGCTGACCATATATATTTGACCTAATCTAACGCAATTCAAAATTTCGATCAAAACAAATGAAATTGCTGAAAAAAATTTAACTAAACCATACTTAACGCAACCCAGCATAACTTCACCCAATCTAATCCCAATGATGTATATTTATGACTGATACAAATATACATAAACTGAAATACACTTAATAAGAGAATTTCCGTAGAGTATGGGAATCAAACGATGAGTTTCAATATAATTACTTTCTTATTGACTTGTTTCTACTAACCTCCAAATTTTTCACTTTGACCCGCGACGGTCCAAGAAATTTTCAATCTGACAAACAATTGCCCATCCCTGGTCAATGGCAATTTTCGTGATTCGCCTGCCCTTGTTTATCGATTTAATTGCGTTTCTGTCGAATTCGGAGGCGCATTTCGTCGTTAATTACCGAGTGTTTGGATTTAATTTGCGCACGACAAACGCCTCGTTTCGAGCACTCGACCCATTTAACTTTTTTGAATTCAATTTTTTGGCACGGCTTCCGCACAACTCCCCCCTTTTACTTCGGTAATTACCGAATAACGATCATTTGTTTGGGGTTGCGTCACAGTTTTTTTGAATGAACTTGCGGGGGCGTGTGTTCGCGCTCGTTCGCCCCACACTTCGCCGTCTTTGTTGAAAAGGGGCTAAATGTGCGGGGAAGAATTTTCGCTGAAGGACTGGAAGGGCTTCCTTTTGTTGTGCTCCGTCAGTTGAATAGATCCAGACGAGAGATGGATGTGGACGTAGGAGAGCATTCTGAACGGCGCCCACTCATTGTCTGGACGGGCAACAGAACATCCTCGAGACTCCACACTGCATATAGACCATATTGAGTTCTAAGGGTCGTTCAAGAAGTTCTAAGACGCGCATATTAAATGTCAGATTTGATCAATCGCACGTGTCTGTTTGCAGTACGCAAGTTCGTTTCGAAATAACTCGGGTTCTATTGCAGGTATCGCCATACTTACGGGTCAAATGCGGCCCGTAAGTTAATATTTTTTTAAATGTCAAAATTAAATCAATTTAGTAATCCTCGTTCGGGAAAAAATCGCGGCAGATATATTTTCTGAATTTATTGTTAAACTACATGAACGAAAACGTTTTTCAATTCTTGATACATTGATACTTTCATATCTATTACATTGATATTCTTTGATACTTTTGATATTACCTGCATATAATATATATATTTTTTTAAACTAACAATTTTAAGATCGCCTATATGTAACTATTTAAAATTTTGAAAGTCTTTTCTTCGCTCTTTGATTCTTCGATTTTCCTATCTGGTCCGACGAATCTCAAATTTTTACATTATGGCCCTTTCCAAAAAAAGTTCGCCTACTCATGTTCTATTGTAACGCAATCGAAATATGTGTAATTGTGAAATATGTGTATAATTGACGTTTAAACCATCGGTTCATTCGTTCACTTTATGAAAAATTAAACATCGTCGTTGACAACCGAACAATTCGTAATGATGAAGATTGACAAGTTTAAGTTTAACGTTTTGTTTCGACATCGATTTTCAGTGTTGTCTTTTCTCGTAAGATTTTTCAGTATTGTGATTCGAGTTTTTTAAACGTATTGGTTTATGCTCGGAGGTAGTCAATTGGATCTGATTAACTGCAATCAATTAAAGTGGACACGTACCATTAACGTTAATTAGAACCGATGTGCGTGTCGTGTGTCGCTCGTGTCACATGCCCAGTTAAAATTGCATACGATCAGATTGTGTATCGAATTCGATTTCGAGATTTGTTATTAATTAAAATCAGATTCTATGTACGATATTCGAGCTGCAAAATAAAATTATAATTTTAATTAAAAATTGTTTTTGAAATCGTTGAATACCCATCTTTGTTTTCAATTAATTAATTAGTACGGCTCACTTACATATCAAATCTCAAGTTTCACTTATTGTTGTTAATTTAGTTAACTCTAAATTTCAAACAAGTGGTCGATTACTATACAAAGTTTCTCATAGCACTTACATGCAAGTGTAATTATTAGGCCAATGTATATTTTTCATCAGATTTTTTCGATGGTCAAATATTTTTCTTTGAACTAATGAATAATATCTGTATTCAAACTATTCTATTATGCGAAGGGTACTTCGTTTCCAGTATTTATTAATTTTTGTCCTAGCCAATGAAAAATTATAATGAAGAATAAAGAGCCCGTATACATTTTTAATAATGATGTAAATTTATGGCATTTTTCAGTATAAATTTTGTAAAAATAATAACGTGATCACGGTAGTCAAAAATTGCTTTTGATATATACATCAAAGATGTAATTAACGTTAAAATCACTCAGTTGTGGTTTTCAAAATTCAAATCTGGAAATTTTTCATTATGAACCATCAACCGGGAGGCATTTAAAGACTGATAATGACACGTTACTGGCCATAAATACTGATCCACGTCAAAACATCAAAAAGATCGTATCGAAGATAAAAAAATATATGACACCTGCATCGCATCGAGTTGGTTTCAAAATACGACGTTCGTTAAAAAAATATGATGAAACTTTTGCATTGACCTAACATTATAATACAACGCGACCTCATTTCCGCGGTCCGATTTGTAAGGAATCATTTCACCATAAGGATTCATCCATTTCAGTCGACCTTGCCGTTCGACAGTAATCGAGTCAGAATGGCATTGCACTATCGATTTTCTTTTCCCCAGAGCTCGGTTTATTCTGATTTTTATTGTGATATCTCATCGCGCGTGAATCCGTGGAGATTTCAGCGTCGTTCAGTTGACCTCGTTGTGCAGCCTCTCGCGATTTGTCTGCTGAAGTGTATATTTTATGATGTAGTTCGTATTTCGAGATTGTATTTGTAATGATGGAGTGATCGATATCGTTTCGAATAATTGATATTGCTTGTGTCTTTGTTCTAATAAAATGTTTAAGTTAAAAATTTTGAATCTCATTAGAAGTTTTAAAAACTATATATGAGCCGTTCATAAGTAGATTTGATAAAAAAAAAATACCGTAATGGCTTCTGATATTGTTAGGAGACAATCAAGTTTTCAGACGTAGAAAAATATTAATACATCGAGTAAATCTTTTAATAAGTAAAAAGCATATTCGAGTAAAATTCTGAATAATTAGATCGGATTTTTCATACAATGGTGCTGATATATTATTTTAACCGAAAATTCTTTTATGTGTGTCTGTTCGTATAAATAAAACAGCGAAACTCCAGAGTATCGAATTGTGATGTACATATAACGTTTCTAATGGGTAACTTTAGATTTTGACTATATCCAGAGCTATCGGATGTATTATACTTCGTACTAATTTAATACTAAAATTAATTTCGTCTCGAACATCGCAAAAACGAACAGAGAATATGCTAATTGTCAAACGCGATTGTATTAAAAAATAATGAATTCACAATTTTCACTATCAAACATCACATAATTCATTTCTTAAATACAGGTGACACAGAAAATCGGGAACTTTTGAAATGTTCAGTAAAAATATATAGAACTAAAAAAAAAAACTTCTTAACAAAAATTTAACCATTATATCATGCCATTTAAGTGACATGAAAACAAATTGACATTTTTTGAAAATTACGTCTTGTATTTTCTTTAAAGGATGCATTCTTCCAGCCTACTATTGAGATTCCTTATTGTTCATTATACTATCTCAATTAGGATACCATGAATTTTTTGTTTCGATTGAATTTTTAAAAATCTTAAGCAGCCCGCTCACACCCACTGCTAGACAAAGGCCTCCCTGATAATTTTCCATTCGCTTTTATCCTGACCCACTCACGTTCATGTAATACCACACATTTTGCATATTTTGTTCACCCATGTACCACGCAGCCTTTTTTGTGAGCGTTTAATGCCTCTCGGATACCAGTCCAAGATTTTCCTTGTCCAACGACCATCCTCCCATCGTATAATATGACCCGCCTATTGCCGTTTACGTTTTTCCACGCGTCCGTAACTTTAGTCATTTTGCGTATCTATTCATTCCTCTTGCGATCTTTTCATATAATAAAATCACAAACGGACAAATCCAACGATCTTAGTGATGTAGTGCTAAAAAAAGCAGTGCCAGAACGCTCGATTTTTCTACCCCCCCCCCCTTCCAAAATTATTTTCAAGATTTTTTTTAACATCAAATCAAATAGTTTTTATAATATTTTCATATATTTGCTAATCTCGTAAATGACGTAATATTCATGATGATCGTATTATTTATATTTTGTGCATGTGCACAACATAAATAATCATTCTTCTGGTGTAAAAAAATTCAAAATGGATATTTGTTTGTTTGTTGCCGTATTACTCCAATACGGTTCGACCGATCGCCATAAAAATTGGCCTGTATTTGTAATTTTTTGTTGAGAAGGTTTTTAGCATCATTATAATAGGGTGACCATATTTCCCAGAACCCAAAACGAGACGGTCCGCAAAAAAAATTTCCTCCACATATATAAAAAATATATTTTTTTGTCGAGAAAGTTTTTGTATCATTAAAATAGGGTGACCATATTTCCCAGAACTCAAAACGGGACGGTCCGCAAAAAAATGTTCCCCGCCTATATTAAAAAAAAATGTTTTTTTGTCGAGAAGGTTTTTGTATCATTAAAATAGGGTGACCGTACTTCTCAGAAACCAAAACTGGACGTTTCACAAAAATTAAATCAAAAAATTAATTTGATTTAAAACCTAAGTCCCGAGCACCGCCGGGTACTGCCGCTAGTATTTAAAAAAAAAGTGCCAGAACATTGTTCCAGCTCAAAAAAAAAGTGCCGGAACATTGTTCCAGCTCAAAAAAAGTGCCGGAACATCGTTCCGGCTTGTTCCGGCTCCACTACACCACTGTACCTAGAGAATGCCATCGAATCTCGAGACGAAAACGCCGCTTAACGCCGAATCCTAAGATTTCGTCCGCACGCCCGCCCCTAATCCACCCTTTACCAGACACAGATTTACACTCGCGCGATTTATTTTCATTTTTATTGAGATATTTCATCACGCGCGTGCCGGAGGACACCCCCGCACCCCCCTGGGCGTCACCCGGGGGCGTCTGCGTCGCCATGGCGACGTGTCTGTAGCGACGCCCCCGTCACCGTGACGGATGACCCCGATATCGGCGAACCCGCGCCATGGAGCTTTTCCACTGACAGCTTTTCTATTTTCCTCGGCTGCCACTCGGCGAGATTTCGCGAGTGCGATATCTCCGCTTCGTGTTTGTCGCGGGGTTTCTGCGAGTTTTTTTTTTATTTTTGCTCGAAGCGACGACGGGTAGAATATAAATGTACGTGCTCTTTTAGGGGGGGGGGAGGGTGAGAGGGTGGTTTTTGTTTTTGGGTACACGCGCGGTTTGTATAATATGGGCGACGTGCGGTTTGGGTTTAAATTATTTGTTGAAAATAAAATTTACGTTTCGTTTTGGAATATCGTTAATTTTCATTTAATTTAAGGCTATTGTTTAAATTAGTGCTCCGCAACCTTTTCTCACCCACGGCACACCAAAATTCTTCTTAGAATTCTGCGGCACACCAAAAGCTAAAATATACAGGTAAATAGTAGCAAATTTTCGGAACCCTCCTCCCTCGACACGCATTCTCCAAAAACCCAATGATGTATGCTATAAAAGTAATGCATGAAAGTTTAATCTTCTTCCCCCCCCCCCGTGTAAAAGGAGACAAAACAAAAATTTATTTCAAATGATTTATCTCGATCAAACTGTATCACTATAAAATTACCAATTTACTTATTTTCTTCGGTTCATTTTTTAATATTTTGTGTAACATTTAAAAAATAGAAAATATTATAAAAAATTATAAAATTTCAAATACATTGAATCCACGGCACACCTATATCCGACTCACAGCACACCGGTTGCGGAACACTGCATTACATCACATGCTCCCCACTCCTTTCTCTCATCCCCGCTCCTTCTAAACTTCCCTACTCCCTATAAACTCCCCTACTCCTTCTAAACTTCCCTAACTTCCCTACTCCTTCTAAACTTCCCTACTCCTTCTAAACTTCCCTACTCCTTCTAAACTTCCCTGCTCCTTGTAAACTTCCCTACTCCTTCTAAACTTCCCCAAACATCAACCACCCTTTCGACCATCACTCACCGAAAACCATGCCCACCTCCTCAAACCCCGACTCCCCCTCCCATAAGCAGCTCACACACAAAACCCACAAGCCGCCGGCATACGCCTCCTCCGGCCGGGTCGACGACTGCGTTTTACGACAGACACAAGCACCGTGACGTCAACCAGCCGAATATGGCCTGAAGGGGCGTAGGCGTATCTCATTCATGTGGCCGCTGCTCGAGCACGGCAAAAAACACACATATTCACACCGGCGCCGTAATGAGATGCGTGCGGAAAAACGGCCCAGCTCCATATTGTCTCGCGGTGAGGTCACATCTGAGATAACCGATAGGTGTGTCTCGCAGGGATACGGTGTGTTACTGTGTGAGTATGTTTATGTATGTGGATATGAGTATGTGGATATGAGTATGTGTATATGAGAATGTGTATGTGAATATTTTTACGTATGTTGGTGAGTATGTGTATATGAGAATGTGTATGGGTATGTGAATGTGTGAATGTGAGTATGTTGATTTAAGTTTGCATATGTGAGAATGTGTATGTGAGTATGTATATATGTAAGTATGTGCATGAGTATTTTTATGTGAGTATATGGATGTGACTATGTTTGTATGGGTATGTGTATGGAGTATTTTTATGTGTATGAGTATGTGTATAAGTATGTGTATAAGTATGTGTATTTGAGCATGTTTATATATTTGGATGTGAATTTGTGTATATGAGTATAAGGATGTGCGTTTGCGTATATGAATATGTTTATTAAGTATATAGATATGAATATGTTTTTGCGAGTATGTTAATATGAGTATGTGTATGAATATGTGGATGTGAGTATATATATACATGAGTGCATACAAGTCTCTTTTTACATAGGGAATACGTTCCAGAGATTATTGTGTTAATGACCATATAAAATTAAAGATAAGTTCCATCAGTATATTTTGATAAAACTTCCATCCAAATGTATTTTATAAAAATAAAAAAAAAATCGCCAAGTAAAATCATCAAAAAACATCGAAAATTTTTATTTAAAAATTATAATCACATACATATAATTATAACAGTATACTGACCTGCGCCGAATCTGATTATTATGACATAATATAATAATACATTTTTTTTATATACCGTGTTAAAGAGAAATAACAGTGTAAAAAAAGTATCGATTCTTTTTTGAACCATGTAAATAAAATTTTGATGTATATGTATGAGTATATGTTTGTAAGTATGTGTATTATATGTATGTATTACATGTTGTTGGTAAATGCTGAAAGCAGAAGGTTCAGTGTCTGGTGGTTGTTTTTTTAATTGGAAAAATTTCGGTTGAAATTCGATACTTTCGAAAGGATTTCAAAGATTCAAATGTTTGAAGGTATTTTTTTTTTCACTGAAAGTTGGATTAACTGATATTGATTGTTCAATTTTATCCGAATGTGTCGTCGTATAAATTTTTGTTAAAACATGATATCATCCTTTATAAATGTTCAAACATAACGTATTCTCAAAAAATTCACAATCAAATCGAATTTCAACCCACACTTTCTTATTTTTTTTTTTTTAGAATCGTCCAAAAAAATGTGATCAATTATCAAAATTTGAATGTACCTTTCAATCGCGAAACGCCATAAATAAATTATATGAACATCGACCAATCATATAATAAATTATTATTTGGCCAATAAAAAAATATATAAACTGTCCATTTATAAAAATGAACAGTTGAAAACGATAAACGATCGTTACAAAATTAGAGAACTATCGGTTTTCATTTTTTTACCATTATAAATATTACAACGATTTTTAACATGATAACATATAGTTACTTTAAATATTAAATACTTCTTCAAATTATTTATTTTATACTAGCGGTAGTACCCGGCGTTGCTCGGGTTCCCGATTCCCGTTCCCGGTTCCCGATTCCCGATTCGAACGCGCGTTCTGCACACACCGGTATACCGATTGCATTAAAATTGTTGTTAAATTATTTAATTAAATATTTTTTATTTCTAAAACACATTGAAAACAAAATGCCACTGATTTCATCCAATCTTCACAACACAACTGTCGGACGGATTGTGGAATGCACCATCATTTTTCATTTTTCGTCATTTTTTAGTTTTCCTTTAGGAATTTCTCTATTATTTTTCTTCATAAACTACGCCTTAGTTAAAGCGAACAAAAGAAAAAAATAAATACACAAATCGGTCGAGTGGTTTTTGAGTTTTGTCCAGACCATATACCTGCCACGATTCATTTTTATATATTACTAGTATATAGGCCCGATGTTAATAACATCGGCTGTGAATATAAAGTTTGAAGAAATATATTGATAACACAATATAATGT
>JAOXNN020000004.1:1702795-1738945 GCA_028571205.2 Hydropsyche betteni
TAATATTTAATTAATAAAATCAAAATAGTTCATTTGTTATTTGTTTGTGACATATAGGCTACCCGATGCCCGTACTCAATTTGAATATATTTAATATTTAATAAATAAAAGTAGATCATTTGTTATTGACACAGACATCTGTCACCGGTGATTATATACATGTATAGGGGATTCAAATATTTTTTCCACTGCGTAATAATCGAAGTATTGCATAAGTCAATAGAGACGCTTTCATAAGCATGATATTATAGACGTCAATTGTATACGCATGAAGAATAATTTTATAGACGCAAAAAAATAATCGTATCGACACGTCGTTTTAAAGTCGCGAGCGTTATCGAACGGACAGATACACAGACGGACACACAGAAATCCGCTATTATGTATAGAGGATTATAAATTGTATTGAGAAAATGATTAGTAATAAATAATAATCAATCTAATGGGTCACTTGAAACCATCAAACGGATCACTTAGTGACCCGCGGGTCATAGATCGCCAAGCCCTGGTCTATGCAATACATTACATGCACACTATACATTTTTCGCAGTCTATACATTTTATCGGGACACCGTACACGAACGACGTGCGCTTTTTCAAAGTTTTCCTCGGCGACCTCTCGAAGTAAGGTCCCGTTCAACGATTCAGGGTGCGCCGGAGCCTCCACGCGAATTTCCCCGTAATTCTGCGAGAACTTTGGCAATTTCCCGGACCATACCTGATCCGGGCACATCTCCGGCCCTCCATTATGCATTCATCACGTGCCCGGTGCTCCTCGGGCCGGGACAATCGCCGAGCAGCCCGAACGTGTGGTCGCCCTCACATTGTCACACCGTGGGCGGGTCGCAAATAACAATAACATCGCCTCGGGGGTTGTTCCGACGAGAGATAGCCGTGAAATATAGCAGAAGGCTCACCTCGGGGTTGGGGAGTTTGCACCGCGAGAATGTGTCATGTGTGCGAAAGTGAATTTGGCTGCACGGCGAACGTCGGGGGGCTTTATCTGCCCCGTGAAATGAATTTCGTATGATGTTTGTGAGTTGAGATATATTTTTTTTGGGGCGAATGCAATGCGATGTGATATGGTGAATCCGTGTTTTTTTGCGACTCGGCTGTGAAAGTTTATGGTGAATTTTCTGATAACTTTGAGTTTGGGCATGTGAATGAAACGCACCGTTCCCCGATTTATGCGGTAGATATGTTTTGCGACAACCTGCGTAGAAAAAGACTACGAAAATATGAGATAGATTCATGAGTATGCAAAGAATTTTAAGTCTAAATGATTATTTTAATAAAATCCGCGTGAAAAGAGTCTGAAATATTTACCCGTCCCCCAATTTACGCGATACATACGATCTGCATAAAAAAGCATGAACTCATACAAAAACATGAGATAGTTTAGGTCGAAAATCTATTTGGGAAAGTTTTTATAATCAGAATAATTGTATGTATTATAGGTGCATATATTATATAATATATGAGTTATTGCTTAAAATAAAAATGTATATATTCATTCTCATGTCTTCTAAATTCTAAAATATTTTTTAAGACCATTTTAGTTATGGTTAGTATTTTATTTAGAAATTCAATGATTGTTCTTTTCTTAATTTTTGTTGAAAAATTCAAAACACATCTATTAAAAAAGAAAACATTTTGCTTGGCCATGCTAAAATAAAACCGCGTTTAACGAGTTCCGCGTAAATTGGGGGGTGGGTCTATTTATGTTTATTTAATTCGATAATGTTAATATGGACGTAAGTACACGTTTGCAAATCATTAATTAAAAAAACATGTTGAGTGATTAATTAAACCATTACACTGTCCAATTAATATATAATATAAGGTAGCATTATAAAATTTTACATAGTCCGATGTTTATGCATCAACGAAATCTGATACAAATTTTTTGCATTACTCATTCTATTGTTACGAATTAATTCACTTTATAAATTTTTATTTGCTCCCACAAATATTTCCAAAGAGTTAAACAGTTATTCGTACACATACACAATTTCGCAGAGTTAGCTTATATCACGTGAACGTCACCACACAGACTACCGTATCGTACTTTACGTTTACGCGCGGCGGTATAAAATTTTTTCGCGTGAACAACGCAAAATACTATTTTTCGTCGCGCCAACGCGAAAAAAAGAGTAAAAATAAAAAAAACAGCCGACAAAAAACTCGAATCTTTTGTGATACCGAGCGTTGTCATATTTCACACGCGAACGTACGAGGGGGTATCCTTAAATGTCCGGACTGATGCTGTGGTGGGTGGAGTTTTTGTAGTATCGCGTTCTATTGCTAGGTGCGTATAAAGCTAACATTTCCGAGTCAATAAGCCACGAGTCGTCGTTAAAGAAAGTTCCATTTGGCTTGTATGAATTTTTTAGTGACCATTGTTTTGTGTGCTCGTCGTTTTCGCAATGGCTGATTCTCACATTGCAGTTAAGTTTTGCTTTTTGCTCGGAAAAACTGGTACAGAAACTCTTGAAAAATTAAATACGACCTACGAGGATGATGCTGTTGGGAAAATATAATTTTTTGAATGGTTTTCCCGAATCAAAAGATGTGAAATGTTAATTGATGATGAACCTCGCTCTAGTCGTCCTTTCACGGCTCGAATCAATGAAAATGTTGAAAAAATCGTGAAATCATCCTGAAAAAACGACACGGCCCATTAAAAAAGTTGTGAAGAGACTGAGAGTTCAGTTCAGCGAATTTTAACAAATCTTCCGTTAAAAAAAAGAATGGCTACCAAATTCATGAAAATTCGTGCCATTTTTTTTAAATCAAAAATGATATGAACCCTGTGCCTCGTCCGTCCATCTTTTAGTAAATATTTTGAATAAATTAGTCACCCTAGTTGGCAATAATATTTTTTTCAATAGAGCTAGGGATCGTCAAACAGCGGAGCTCGAAACGATTTATTGCAAGTTACAAGATTTATTCATTTTATTGTCGATTCCTAATTATATTATGTATATAAATTATTATTCATGCTAGATATAATTAATTTTAGTGATTTATGCAAAAATCGGTTTTTGTTATCTGAGTAGACGGCATACCTATAGCGGAAAACTCTACGAACGCAAAAGATTAAAGGGATTTAAAGATTTTTTGTTAAAAAAAAAAATAGATAAATAAAACAAAAATAAGTTCGGTCGGATGTGGGTTCGCCCTCGTATATTCGCGTTTTCGGCAATCTCGCGAAAAGCGTCTTCAAAGTTTCGCACGTCCCCGAGAGAGACGTCGCAACGATGACTCTGACAGATTCGAAAAGTGGCAAATAATGGCTGATTTCGTTATGACACCGCAGGACGTGAGGCCGCCCACGCGAAACCCGCCCCTGCTTTCTCGGGGGTGTGAGAAATCCGATCTGCGGATCGAGTTATTTATACTTTCGCGGCTGTTTTGTTTCTGCCGCGGATTTTCGTTGCGCTTTCATTGAGTGATGGGTTTTATTCGATGGCCGGGCTTTTCCCGGGAATATGGCTTTTCGTCAATGTTGCGGAATAAACTCTGAATAATGTATGCCACGCATCAATCTTGGCCGGTGCTTTTATGTGCCATTACCGAAATGGAAGCGATCGCATGATTCATTATGATGCTGATGCGAGTTTGACTGTGCGTGTTTGAATTGGGGATTTGTGACGAAGTTGTGAGTTCTGAGTGTGTGTTGAGTTTCGGTAATGATGTTGGGGATTGCAGCAATATCGATATTTGGCAATACCGGTATTACCGACAACAATTACTATGCCGATACTGTTAGTTTCTATAGGTATTGATTTGTTTATCCAATTAATAAAAAAATGGAAATAAAGGACTAATTAATTACAGGGAAAACTATTGGTTAATTAATCAATCAATTACTTTCATGATCCTTAAAATTTTTCGAATTTTGTAAAATATACAGTATCAAAATGTTTTACTAATCATAGATTTGAATAACAATGAGCAACACACATAATTTTTTATAATAAACACAAAAATTTAAAATATTTTTATTTAATTTAAAAATTCCTATTCTGACTAATAAGGCGAACAGTTTTAAAAAATTGATAAATAATTTCCAAATGTTTGCTACGAAAGATGGCTGATTCAAATTTTAGCTAAAAACCGATAGTACCAGTTTCGTTTGTGCCAATAATTGAAATTCTAGTTTTTATGTTATATTTTTTAATTGCAACATTTCAAGTTATATGCTGATTGATTTCACAAGACGCAAAAGCCGATGTTACGGTCTTCGTTTTTGTATGACCGTGATTTGAATATTTAAATTCATTTTACAACGGTCATATGCAATCAAAACGTATTCGAATGCAATATTTTTTCAGACGTCGGAAAATAGCTCGTTGATTAATAGTTTTGTTATCCGCTGAAACCTTATACTAGTATCAATTTAATGAAGCCTTTTATGTAATCCAACCCAAGTACACCCGTATAATATGCGTGAAAAATCATCCGTTCTCTCGTACACGAAAAAAGCATCAAGACACATCTAAAAGGTCACAACGCCATAAATTAACTTCAATCATGAGTCTGGACCATTTCTCAGAAACGTATAATCATAATCGCGCAGATGCGAATACCACGCTCTAATATAACATTTTTTTTCATAAACCAATATGATTTAGTACCGTTTCCAACATGATCGATAACCGAGCGTGAAAGACGTTCCGTTCATCTTTCAGAGCGCTGAAGTCAGCGTGATTCATGGCGGTCGAATCAAAGGGGATTCTTCACGGATGGGTCACGTACTCGACGATGGGTTGACCGACTCGTTTCGGCGATACGTGAACAGTGCCTCCCGGAATTTTCAGATCCGACCGATTCTCGTTCGCCGATACACGAGGCCCAGGCCCAGGTGAAGGCCCAGGTGGATTTTGAGCCGGAATTCTTTGCGAAAACAGGGTCACGTAGTTCAGTCCCGGGATTTCCAAGTGTTAGTCGCTGCGGTCTGGGAGGACAAGACGAGGATCTGGCCCGGGGTGGTGGTGGATGTTGGGGCCCAAATAGTGTTGGCTCACACCGCCGATTTGCGGCTTCACGTGCAAACACAGAAGCCCAGGCTCCAAATTGTGTTGTAAATTCGGATGGCGGGGGTGTGACGTTCGGGTCGTAATCCCACTATCGTACGGCGACCCTCTGTGTTGGTGTGTCGGATGGTTTCCAAAATTTCGACGTTGTTTCCGAAATGATGCGGTTCTTGGAAATGTTTTATTTGCAGGTGCCGCTGAGCTTTCGTATCGTTTGGTTTGTTCCGTCTGACTCGGGGCATCATTTGTCAAACTGTTACGTGAAGTTTGCGTTAGTTGGAAATTTGCAACGTGAATATAAACACGGCTATAACGTATCCGGAACGGTTAAAATGTTTGTTGGAAATTTTAATGATGATTTTACTATGTTTGCGTCGAAATTTAAATTTTGCAAAATAAATTTCATTCCATATTATTAGGTTTGTGTTATGCTACGTTTGCCTCACAACAATGGTAGTGAACCTTTTTTCGTTCAGGTGCAAATTTACAAATATTTTTTATTACCAAGCAAATTTTAATACTTTCCATATACAAATCATTAGACACGTAAACTGTCATGTTCGACAGAAAACATCAAATGATGCGCCTACACTAGATAGTGCCTAAACATTACCAAATGTTAAATTTCATAGACAAAGCAAGATTTTTTGCTTCATCTATGAACGAAACAATATCACAAACATAACGTAACATAGAAAAATATATAAAATTTCCAGAACAGTTAAAATGTTCGTCAAAAATTTGAATGATGAATTTACTATGTTTGAAATTTAAATTTCGTACCAAACAAACTTTCGCTTAATTATTATATATCACATCACTGTTTCATCGGATTTCAAAAACTCGCGTTTATACACCATTTAAGTTGTTGATAAAGTTCAATATTATATTTATGTAAATTAGCACTAGCTGCACATGTTAAAGCTCGTTACGCGTGTCGAAAGTCATACTACAACAATGGAAATAAGTTTTTCAATACGGCACATGCTCCACAGAATTCACATAGTGAACATGTGACACATGTCGCTGAAATTCGGCAACATTTTATTATAAGTCTGAAAACTTTCCGTTGAATGAAAATCTGCTGGATTACGAAAATTGCGAAAAGTTTCACAGGGCCTAGTACTTCCGCGGAAAATACATCGCGACGTATTGTTATTGCGCAATCATTTTTTATTGATATGTCATTTTATGTAAATTATCGATTTCGCGAAAACGTGTTGGAGTTATTTACCTTTCAGGTAAACATGACCGTGTTCATACTTTCGCTGTATTTGCATTTTTTTTTTTATTATTTCGCGTTGTTTCTATCGCCTGGAAATTTTCAGTTGTTTGTATATGATCCAGACGCCTGTCTGCCGAGAAAATTTTCCGCCGCGTTTGAAAAGCGAAGCCTTTCAGGCGGAAAATGACTTGTTTTGCCTTAGATACCCTCCTTCCGTCCATGTTCTATTTCATATTGTCGAAAAAATATAACCCCATCGCATATTTAAATTTCGTTATTTATTCTTCATGAAACGTAAGCGCAGGTCATGTTGTATATGTGATTTTATTTTCGGAACAGCGGAAAAAGGTAATTTCATGAAATTTTCGCTCTAGTTTGAAACCTTTTTTTATTTAGAATTCATTCGCGTTTTTTGCGAATATTTATTGTGATATATGAGAAAACTTCGGGCGTTTATTTAACCCGTTGTTTTTCTGCGGAAAAAATGAAAAACAAATAGCACATCTACATGTTTCTGTAAATGCGATATCTCATTCGTCAGATAAAGTAATGATATTTTTTGAATAATTCATAAGAGTCCTTTCGAAATATCGATTTTTATATCGAAGGAAGCTACAAGCGCAAAGGCTTACCTGCTTACCATTTTTCACCGCTTCTGGGTACATTCGTGGCACAAAACGAACAAAATATATACGTATATCGCTTGCAGGCTTCCATTTGAATTTTAAATTTTCGCTTTTATGGTCTTAGACACTTGGTTTTATTCTGTCGCATATGGCCCCTTATTATATGTATACGGGATATTTTCTAAATGTTTCGTTACAATGAAATGGGTCAGTGAATTCGACTTTCTCTTCAACTTTTCATGCTACTAAAATAGTCATGATATCATGTCAGGTGTACGAAAATAACTGTAAAAATTATTTTTAGATGAGTTCGTTAAATATTTGTTGTAAGCCGAAGCATACTTTTTTTTCAAATAAGGAATCCACTTGATATTATCTTATAGACAGCATCGTTAACTTTTATTCGATTACAGAAATGAAGGCCTGTTGTCAAAAGTGACGCCCTTTTTCAATTTTTCCAGACGAAAAACGACAGAGTGGACGTCGAACAATGTGCTATTTTCAGAAAGATCTAATTCGATTCGATATCCTTCAAGTATTTTTGATGGATTGTTTTTTTTATTATATATCAACACAATATATATTATATAATATATTAAATTTGATCCATTATTTTTTCGTATAGCGAAAAGACAATTTCAAAAGTCAACGCCGCCATGGACATAAATTTCATAATTTATTTCGTAAATACACCCAATCCTCCTCTTACACAGCTCCGAAATAACACGGTTAAAAAACCGTAGAACTGATTATTTTGTTACACTTTTTTTCACTTTAATTTGGTATAAAAATGTGTATTATTATGTCATGGATTTGATGGATTATTTTTTTTACTATATATCGACACAATATCTATATTACTATAAGTATGAATGTTTGTTTGTGTCACTCTCAATATAATTAAACTTTGTTCTTACACTATACATTATTTTTGAGCCAATATTTTTTTTAGCAGTAGACAATTTCAACAACACCATCATAGATATAAATTTATTACACTTTTTCGCTTTAACGTGATGTAAAAATGTATTATTATTTTGTCACAATGGTAAGACTCGGTGCAGGCCAGTATACAACTATAGTAATTAAATTTAAAAAAATTCGATGTTTTTACGTGGCGACATTTTACCACATTACTTTCAAAGTATATTCGAATAGAAATTCCATCCAAATATACCGATGGAACACATCTCCGATTTTAATATGGCCACTTTAGTGTCTGGGGCGTATCCCCGTGTAAAAAGAGGATTGCATGTATCCGAATACAATAGTTGAATTGAAAATATGACGGCGAATTATTATTCCTTTTCTCTCCCGTTCGCGTTTCCGTTCATTAATTCAAGAACGAAATTAAAAGTTGAAGTTTGCCAAAGGCTCAATTCTAGCGGCGCCGTTTCAGGAGAGGATATCGCTCCCGGTCCGCCGTCTGAATTTCACGCTAGATAAATTATTCTAATGAGTGATAATTTATTCAATGTCGAAGCATTGCGGGCCTCATGACTGAGAAACTCGCCAAACTGTTGACAATCTTATTAAGTTCCATTCAAATATTATATTATAGATGTGTAACGACAATAGCGGCGGGGGACGGAAAAAAAGCGCGCTTATTTGATATTCGCGCGGTGTCCTCTCTCGTCATTTGAGCCCCTATTCATTTCCGTTCGTCGAATAATTTCGTTCGAAAATTTCCACGAAATCACGCCGCGTTCTTCCGTCCAGGTTCGGCTCTGAATTAATATTAAATTCGAGTGGAATGGCGTTATTAACGACGGAATACGACCGCGGGGTCTTAACGATCACGAACGCCCACACTTTGGCCCCGGGTATTATGCCCGTATTAATTTTTCATTATCTGGCGATTTTTTTCGTTATAGTTAAGGTTTATGGACTCGAATCGAATCTGACTCGGACTTGCCGGATAATTGACCTTAAATCCGGATTCGAGATTAAAATCCGGGTACCTAAATTTTTTTGTTTTAAAAATGAAATTTTTTTATAAAATTTTCCTTACTTTCCTTTGATCGTAACTAAAAATATATTCTGAATCGTCTTCTTACACGTAAGATACGTTCCAGAGACTACCATGTAAAAATAATCGTATCGTGACCGTATGAAAATTGAAAATATGTTCCATTAATATAGAACTTCCATCCAAATGTATTTTATAAAAAATGTGTGATACGAAAAATTTCGTCATGTAATATAATCGAAAAACACAAAAAAATAATTACTCATATAATTATAACAGTATACCTACTGGCATATACCGAATCTTACCATTGCATCAATGTATATTTTTTATGACGTGTTAAAGTGAAAAAACCGCGTAGAAAAATAATCAGTTCTTCTTCCATGAACCGTATAAAAAGAGAATTAGATGTATCCGATTTTGAAACTCGGACTCACAGAGGATTTTAAAAACTCGAATTTCCAGAAGCATCTTCGAAAGGATTTTCTTATTAAGAGCGCGTTTCATAATTGCCCTTTTCGAATCGCGATCGCGAAAATCAGTATTATTTGTCGGGAGAATTTTGATATAAGTATCAATAAGGCCCTCGAAAGCAATAGTATCGCATTACCGGGCATAATCCCCATTCTGGTAAACACTACAAGAGCCCTAATACTGCGCCATTTATTGGTATATAGTTGTGCAACTCGGACTAGGCTCGAGGCTCTTTCGGCCCTTCCATTATCTGGATGATCTGGTTGTTGGAAGACTTTGGACCTAGAAACAGCCTAAGTCACCCCCGCGATTATTCCTAGATTTAGGAGAAAGTCGGGGTTTATTCGTTTATTTCTATTCAATGTTCGGATGTATAAGGGGTTCGGTGCAATTCTGAAAAGGCTTATGAGTTTTAAGCGTGATCCTTGTACAAATCCTTTGAAATACTTTGTCCTAGATGCCGTTGAATTAACTCCGGTTGCTTACGAAATTGATTTGTATTACTGGGATGCGTTTCGATGTGTTTTCAGAAATAATATTGATTTTCCTCGGTTCGTAAGTGAGATCAAAGTGCGTCAATCGTACGATTGATAGCCAAGGTGAAAAAAGTGCAATTGTGTAGTATTGAAAACATGATCGTATGTTGTATATTCAATGGCGTCGTTCAAATGCCACGGTAGGTCAAAGTGCTAAATCCATAAATTATACAATAGAATTGCATATTATTTTTTGAAAATTCAGATTTTCTCAACGAACACTGCAAGTAAAATATAGTGTCAAAAGAATATTTATATATATTTTTTTTTAAATCTCGGCTGATTTGTCATTCGTTCAGTGTTTGCTTCGATTTTCATTAATTTTCCTATTCAAAAAAATTATTCGACGTTGATAAAGTGGAAGCTCAAACGTCCAACCCTTGTCAAAATTCTATGAAAGTCCTTACATTTCAAAATTAGCTGCGGAACCGATTACGGTTAAACCACTTTCAATTATTTAACTCACAAACAAAAACTTTCAATACGTTTCTTAGAAAGGCGTTCCCAACATTTTCCGAAATTTTCTGTTTTCCATAAAAA
Organism: Hydropsyche betteni; assembly: GCA_028571205.2. Lineage (NCBI taxonomy): Eukaryota > Metazoa > Arthropoda > Insecta > Trichoptera > Hydropsychidae > Hydropsyche > Hydropsyche betteni. The sequence goes on from JAOXNN020000004.1 coordinate 1,713,205, forward strand.
AAATAATAAAATTAACATTTTTCAACTGTCAAAACATTATTATTTGATTTTTTGCAATGGTTAGAATTTATTTTGATCTTTTTATGCTTTTTCAAGTAATTACGTAACCGTAAATTTTAACTGCGCATATCGCTTCAAATATTTGAATAAATTTTATACAACATTTGAGCTAACATGACCGTCATAATTTTAAATTCAATATTCATTATTGCATTTTGTGTGCAAATAAAATGAGTCCGTTTCGTAATCCACTGTTTGATCAATTTTTTATTAGTTAAAGAAACTTTTTATCACTTGAAAATCATACATTGAACTTAAAACATTTTCAGCTGTTATTTTCCTTGACAGTTGAAAAAAAATATGATTCCAATACATTTTCACTGTTTATTATTTTGTACAAAAAAAGAGAATGGAATTTACTTCGAGTCGTTTACTTCATAACGCGATATTTGAACAGTTGCTGTCTTAGAATACTCGCGATTTTATATAGTGTCCCAATAAAATGTATTAACATTAACTTTATTTTTGATAAATTTTCGTTAAAAATAATCTATTATCATGAGATTTAGAGAATCCTGACATTTCATATGATAACTCTATACTAGATCCAAATTTTCATCGTCTTCCCTATATATAATCATGGATTTCTGTGTGTGTGTTCATTCGTTCTTCCGTTCGTTGGTTTGTCGTTCGAATGATGCTCGCGACTTTTTCGCGAATATGGTCTTTATGCATGCACACTTAACGTCCATAATACGATATGCTTATTACCTACTGACTACCACCTTTGCTTATATGACGTCTTGTGACAATAACAAATGAACTGTTTTGATTTTATTAATTAAATATTCAAATCGAGTACGGGCGTCGGGCAGCCGATGTCACTACTGGCTTGCCGTTCCAATTTAGCCTGTATGCTCGTTAAAATAATAGCTATAATGGCTACACTATTTACATCATTCTCGCCTGTTCTATAGAATCGCGAGCTTTAAATTTAGTCTTTATAGTCATTATAATAACGGCTATCCCCTATATATAATAGTGGATTTGTGTGAGTGTGTCTGTCTGTTCGATGACGCTCGCGACTTTTTTTTCTTTTTTTATGATGACGATGATGAAAAAATTAACTGGTTTATTAATTAAATATTAAATATTCAAATCGGGTACACACAATCGGGTTTTCACATTTTATCGTTTTCTATTTCTTAACAAAACCACAGCCGATGTTATTAACATCGGGCCTATATACTAGAAATCTTATATTCTGGAGACATTTCGCAAGGTCGCGGTTATAAAATATTTGTGCATAGATATATTTAATTTTTGTTTTATTACATTTCGCAACGACACGGTTATAAAATATTTTTTTCATAGATACATTTAATTTTTATTTTATTGCGTAATAGTATGGTTATCAATTCACAACCGATGTTATTAACATTGAGCCTATATACTAGCAAAGCAAATAATAATCGATATTTCTATGAACTTTCAAAGTGCCTACAATTTTTTTAGGAAAACCAGTCTGTATAATTAATTCGCGCAGTTTCGTTACGTTTTTGCGACCGCGGGACGTAACGGGGAATATATTCAAATTGGTTTTGCCCGTTGCACGTATGGCACACGTGTCCTCGTCCCGCTTTCGTGCAGATGAAGCGAAATAAGTTTGTATGCTCACGAGGTCTCGCATCTTTATCACACAAATGCTCCTATCGCTTAAAACGCTCGTCACGTTTGCATACAGTTCCTATAGTGAGCGTTCGGTACGTGAAAAATATGCGTCCCTTTCGTTGGGAAATATGCCGAATTCGTCCGTATTCAATTTTATTTACCGCGTATGAAACAGGCGATCGTTCCGAGTGAATTAGACGAGCGTTTTTTCGTTCGAGAAGTGTGCATCGATTGAACTCTACTTTCTATTTTCGTTTCCATATGTGTCTTCTGCGAGTGCTTTCTGTGTCGTGTTTGCGAATTTCACACGCGCGTTACGCAACGGCGTGTTGGACAACTTCGTCTGTGTACAGTGGCGGGTTTGTATACAGGCGGTAGAAGCTCTCGTCTTAAGACGCTTTGAAAAAAAATTATATAAATTATTATAGTTTTTTTTACAACAATCTAACAGACTAAATTTGAATCACTTTCTCAAGAAAAAAAAGGGTTTTCTTTTATTTTATAAAACCGTCTATTATATATCAATATTTTTTTACAATTTTAATGATTCGTGTATAAGGCCTTTCGCTAAGGACACTCGATTTTAAAATGTACAATAAAATTTGATGATTTGCTCACGTTGTTCAAAGCTATAACCTTCCATGGTAGTTTTCCCTGAAAAATCCTCAAATCTGAATTTTGAAAACCGCAACTGAGTTGGCTTGCTATTAGTCCACGTTTTTGAAAATTTTCATTCATTTATAATATTTCTTGTATATAAATATTGAACTAGATTTTTTTCTTGTTTCAGGTTAGTGAAAACATCTTGTTCAATATAATATTAATATCAGTTATTAAAGGTAAGAATTTTTTAAATCACTAATTGACAATTCGGCTCATACTTAGTTTATCGCAAGTATTAGGTCAACACAAAAGTTTCATCTTTTTTTTTTATCAAATATCGTATTTTGAAACCAAACTGATGCGTTACAGATATCGCACATGATCCCTCTAATATTTTAGTATGATCAGCATTAATTATGGCCAGTTACATGTAGCATTTAGTAACATTTCATCATCGTGTTTATCAATTAATGAAAAATTCTCAGATCTGAATTTTGAAAACCACAACTGTCTGATTCTATTATTAACTGCATCTATACTGTAACCATTACAAATATTTTTAATTGGCATTATTATTACAAAATTTATATGGGTTTATTGTTCAATGGCTAAGCCAAAACTTAATACTGAAAAAGAAGTATCATTTACATAATAGTTTGAATGAACAAACGTTATACAACATAACGAATACATTTGACTATGCAACCAGTTTAATTTTTTCAATTTGACTTCAAACAAAAATGATACATTTTGATTTAAAATTCGCAAAAATTCCACTCAATACGTTCTAGTTTAATTGTCCAATGATTGATACGACCGTGAACCATTCCCAGTGGTTGTTGTGGACATCTAGCCGACTTCAATTTCGCGTCGGATGAACAGGCAATGTTCCAACGTCTAAAATAGAGTCTCGTCTATTTAAATTCGACCCAGGAAATAATACTCGGTTTTGTGTTCTTCGATTTTATCACCAGTGCTGTCGAACGGCGCTTTTGGACTATGGTGGAGGCTTATGGCTTTTTTGGCGTCGCTTCTATTTGTATGCAAATATTGTTAATGTCGGAGTTTAACGTCGTCCGTTTTTGTCGAATATCCGCTCGATTGACGCAGGTTGTGCAAAAAGAAAATTTGTTATTTTAACAAGAATCTCGACGGGTTTTAAGCGTTGCTCATTAGCTCGTTTCGTTTATGTAAGGTCATTTTTTTTTTACGAATTTATTTTAGTTTCAATCAATAATGTATTGATGTGTCGTTTTTACATTGTAATTTATTATTTTTTGCATACCGACGTTTCTTTTGTATATAATTCGTATTATTTTCAGTCGACGTTTGCATTTTTTGCTCGCGCGGGATCAAATTTTAAATGTATCGTTTTTTATGTGATATTTTGAAGTTGGGAACCAAACGAGTTTTTTGTATTGAAAGTAAACGCCGAATACATTCCGAACGTCAATTTCAGTGTTTTTGTTGACATTTTTTCATACATTGTTTTTGATTATTTCTAATAAGACCAAAAAGTAATTACGTATACAAATTCGATCAGAATCGGTCGATGTTATCATTTATAAATTTTGCCAAAGACGCATTTAAAAGTCAGTTCGTAGTTACAAAATTAAAAAAATTGACCTTTTTATGAATTCAACGAAGCGATCTGATTATATTTAAGACACTATTCATCGAAACAAAAAAGTTTAATTTTTTTCGAACGGTTTTAGAACGGATGTCTGCGGCGAATGCGATTTTTTTTATTGTTCCACTTGGTCGCGGAAGCATCGCATACCCGACGTAACTTTTTAAGTGCAGAAATGTCTACACAATAATGTTCAACACAACGTATATTTAACTTTTATACTGAAAACATATGTACGGCGAAATATGACACATTCAAAACCAATTCCTGGTTCATAATCATCGATATGGTTCACGGAAAACTCCACCCATAAGATAACAAATCGTTCGATTGTAATAACAATACAATACAATCGTCGTAAACTCGCTTTAACCTTATTTTTAATCTTTTCCGAACATAAAAATATTGATCTCAACAATGTAATCGTCGAAAAAGAAAAATCATTAGACACACATTGTATATAAATTGTAAGACACACATTGTATAAACGTAATCTCACTTTACCATAAGACGACTAATCTCTCAAAAAAATTATCATTATATTGAATCAGATTGTAGACAAAATCAAATATAATTTGACTTTACCATTATACTACTAATCCTTTGACGAGACCATTATTACCCCCTATGTATAATCACGGATTTCTGTGTGTGTCCGTGTGTTCGAATGACGCTCGCGACTATGGTCTTTATGCGTATACAGTTAACGTCTATAATATGATGCTTATTGCATACTTACTACTGGCTCTGCCTATATGACGTCTGGTGACACTGAACTATTTTGATTTTATTCATTAAATATTCAAATCGGGTACACAATCGTGTTTTCACATTTCATCATTTTCCGTTTCTTAAAAAATCCACAGCTGATGTTATTACCATCGGGTCTATTTACTATTATATATATATAATCATCGAAAAAGAAAAATCATTTGGCACATATTATATATGAAATCAATTTTTTTTTATTAAAACGTTAATCCCTTGGCAAGGTTATGAACATCATCATATTGCATCACACTACATAGGAAATCGAACATAATCTCATATCACCATAAGACCACTAATCCTTTGACGAGATCATTTTTATATTGAAAAAGAAAAATCATTTGACACACATCGTATGCGAAATTAGACATAATTTCAATTTGTCATAAGGACATTAATCCCATTACATTACTAAAATAATCTCATATTACCACAAGACCACTAATCCTTTGACGAGATCATTTTTATATTGAAAAAGAAAAATCATTTGACACATCGTATGCGAAATTAGACATAATTTCAATTTGCCATAAGGACATTAATCCCATTACATTGCATCACTAAAATAATCTCATATTACCACAAGACCACTAATCCTTTGGCGAGATCATTTTTATACAACCATTGAAAAAGAAAAATCATTTGACACACATTCTATGCGAAATCGAACATAATTTCGATTCGCCATAAGCACATCATACCATGGCATACCATCATCATATCGCATCAATCCATCGAAAAGGCCATAACCATCACCGTCTTCACATAGCGCACCTGCCCATAGCGACGACCATAGCGGCAATGCTCAGGTGAGCTCGTGCGTGGCGGGTGTGGTGACTCCCACCATGGATCGCAGACGGTCACACCACTTTTGCGCACCAATGGCGTGCCAGAGCCGGCATCTCGTGTTGTGACGTCACGCGCGTCACCTGGTCTTCGACGTAACGGCCTTGGGCAATGAGGTGCGCGATCATCGGCAGGGGCGTCGGCTCCTAAACCGGATATTGAATGTCAGATGTGGGATAGTTTGTCATTCGATGGTTTCGTGTCGAGTGGTCTGTTGATGATGGTCGTGTATGTAGGTTGATTAGACGTTTTCGTTTGAGGATGATTGTCCTGTTTTTGGGAAATTTGTTCTTCTCGATGTTCTTTGAAGAAGATTGTCCTCCTTTTGGGAACATTGCTCTCTTAAAAAATGCTGTATTTTTTTAGTTGGTAGGTAATCCTAAAATTTAGGTTCTTAAATTATTTATAGACAAATTTACATTTTGACCGTATATTGAATGTCAGATTTGGAATAGTTTGCCATTCGAAGGTTTCGTGTCGAGTGGTCTGTTGATGATGGTCTTGTATGTAGGTTGACCAGACGTTTTCGTTTGAGAAAAATTGTCCTCTTTTTGGGAAATTTTTTTAGGAAGATTGTCCTCTTTTTGGGAAAATTGTTCTCCTCTATGTTCTTTGAAGAAGATTGTCCTCCTTTTGAGAACATTGCTCTCTTAAAAATTGCTGTCTTCTTTTGGTTAGTAGGTAATCCTACAATTTAGGTGCTTAAATTATTTATAGATAAATTTGCATTTTGACCGTATATTGTCAAAAATATGGGATAATTTTAATTTTGAAGGTTTCAAATTGAGTGGTCTGTTGATGATGGTCGTATATGTAGGTTTATCAGATGTTTTCATTTGAGGAAGATTATCCTCTTTTTGGGAACATTTCTCTCTTAAAAAAAATGTCAAAAATGTGGGATAGTTTTCATTTTGAAGATTTTGTGTCGATTGGTCCATTGATGATTGCTATATATTAGGTTGACCAGATGTCCTCATTTTAAGAAAATTATTCTCCTTTCGAGAACTTTTTTCTACTCTAAAATTTTGTTCTCTTCAAAGGAAAATTAGTTAATCCTTTACTTTAGGTGCAAAAAATGCATTATAGGTGCTTAAATCTAATTTCTGTATTTTACACGTAATTTATGCGATATAAGTCCTATAATTAAGTTTAAAAATATTTTTTAGGTCGATGAGTTTTATTTATTTTTTTAATTTTGTACGTATTTTTTGGCTTTCAAGTAGAATTTCCCATGTAAATACCTATGTATGTCGCCGAGCCTTAAATTTTTATGTTAAAAGTCGATCTTTCAACGTTTACCTACCCCTGTCGTAGATTATCTTAATTTGCGTTCATTTCAGACGGCAAAAAGCGCTACTGTACAAAATCTAAAAGACTATTCTAAAATAAAAAAAACATCCACTAGCCCGAAATGTCTTCTTAATTCAAATCCGCGTCCAAAAAGAGTTGCCGACGCCTGGACTGTAGATATTTCGACGATGTCTATTTTTTTCTAGGAAAATTGTGTCATTTTCTTAATTTTCGTTTCAGCACAAGGTTTTTATGCTTAACCGTTTCCATTTCGACTCATCAAACACTTGAACCGTCATAATTTATCAAATGTCCATGTGCAGACAAAAGTCGAGTCACTTATTCAAGTAAAGACTGCTTTATGACATTTATCTTCGGTGATTAGTGTAAATTACTGTACGCTTTTGAAATTAATCACCTTCAGAACGTTGACAAATCTATCCCTAGAACATTCCACAGTAGCTTCAGTTGCGATATGTTCGGGAACTTACTGTCTTTGCCAAACGTCTATAAAAACATGTTTCGATTTCAATTTTGTATTCGTTAATTATCCCCAATCCGAATTCGTCAAATCATTGATGAATCATAAACTTTGATTGTATATATATATATTTTTTTTATTTGTACGAGTCACGCCATTTTATATTGCGAAAGTGGCCCACTCGCGAATTCTTAGACTGCCCGTGTATGGTAATGATGTTTTGTGAATTATTCATGTCGTTCGAATTGGCATTTCATTTTTAATCATTGTTTTTCAATGAGACTGTCATACGATATCCTAGTTTTGTTTGCGAATTATTCATTCGTATTTGTAATTCAGTCATTAATGTGCAATTATTGATTTTCATGATTCGTTTATAGTTTCATTTTTATAATCATTGAATTGAATTGTTAATGTTGCTTTAATTTCTAATCGTTGTTTTTCAATTCGATTGTCATTCGATATCCTAGTTTTGTTTGCAAATTGTTAGCGCGTATTAAAATTGTTAATATGTGTAATTGTCGATTTTCATAATTCTCTTTTATTTACAAATTAATTGAATTATTTTATCGTTAATTTAAATTTTGTTTTATTTATGATGTGAATATTGTGTATCATTTATTCGAAACTCGCACGTTTTAGTTATGCGAAAACTTTCATTTCAAATGTGTTGAAGTCATGAAGTATTAGAGTTTTCAAAAACTATGTATTATATAATATCATAAATGAAAATTTTATTTTTCTTGAAAAATATGATTATTTTTATACCTTTTTATGTGCACAATATGATTAAATAACTTTTACGAAATATGAAAAAAAAAATGCTTTATTTTATTTTATTGCTTTAATAGCATACTGAAATATGATAACGTTTTTCTGATGTAGAATAATTGCGTTGTCAAAATTTTCCAATATTTTATCCTTCAAAGAAACTCAAATAATGTTTGACATGTAATTTTGTTTATTTGAAATATAGGAAACATTGACATTGAGTTGTCGTTTCGAAATAAAATTATGTTAGATGAAATATCTTAGTTGCTTTCATTCTGTTTTTTTTCTTTTCTGATATATTATATATCTAGCCCTATTTTGATTTTACATTTCTATATCGGGGCATCAGATGTTCTATAAGCTTTCGTCTTTATTTTCCATTAATTTTTTTTTTAGGATGGATCACAATGCGATTATTTTCATTCTTGTTTTGTTTCCTCGTTCTCATATTATAAAATTTAAGTAAAAACGGGAAAATTTCATTTTCCCCTCTTCGAAAAGCTTTCTCCTTATTAAGGCGAGCTTTTGTTTAAAACAAACGCTACATAATTTATGTGCAATTTTTATCAATAATACAATTTCGATATTCGATTTTCACCTTATCCCCTTCAACGCGACTCTGAAACAAAATCAAAATTTCATTTATAAAAGCTGCGAATCAAAATATTCCATTGAAACACGTCGAGAGTTGGAAATATTAATTTTTGAACGTCAAAATTACGTCTATCACCCATTATTTCTGACTTCGTAATTAATTAGTGAAATTGCCTTCTAAAGGGAATATCTCGACTCAAAATCGGGGCATAAAGGAGGAACGGGTATCCGAACACTCGGACCGCAGTGGCTATCGTTTAGTACGAAGCCTCTCGTTTACCAGCGGGATATTTTCGGGAAAAACTTAGCGCGAAAGCCTCGGAAAAACTTGACCGAAACATAAACGCTCGAAGGCTGCGTCTTGGAAGTTTTAACGAAGAGCCGCTGGTTTCGCGCACCAAATTGTGCTTGTTTTGTGCCTTTTGACGTCGACGTTAGTCAGTGAGAAGTTTCGGACGTTGATTCGGGAAGGTCGGCGTTTCAGATATCATTAAACGGGAGCCCTTCTATTCTTAGGGCTGCTATGAAAGGATACCCCTCCCTGGCCTGTCTCGACTTTGAACGAATTGATTTTACGGAGATGGAACTTTTTGCGGAATTCTACTTGGACTAGTGTTTGTTTCGCATAAACAATATGTACTTTTCTATAATATCGATTTGAAATCGGACAGGGGTTTTATTTCTAAAATAATAGCTATTCAGATTTATGTTGAGTCGGTCTTTAAAACTTGGATTGCAAAAAATCTTTGTGCAGAATATATAACGATTTTGCATTTTTAACTTCTGTGAAGATGAATTTAAAAACATTTTGTATAAAGTAGTCACCCTAGTTGGCAATAGTATTTTTTTCAATAGAGTTAGAGATCATCAAACAGCGGAGCTTAAAACGATTTATTGCAAGTTATAAAATTTATTCATTTTACTGTCGATTTCTAATTATATTATGTATATTAATTGTTATTCATGCTAGATATAATTAATTTTAGTGATTTATACAAAAATCCGTATTTTTTTTTCCTCCGAGTAGACGGCATACCCACTGCGAAAAACTCTACGAGCGCAAAGAGTTAAAGGTTGGCTTCATAGAAAACTAAAGGAAACAATCAGCAACAAAACTCCGAAACTAGAAAATTTAATTTCGGATGACTGATGGGTAGTTCTAGTTTCATATTCTAGGCGGTATGTTCAGTCGGTCATTTGTGGTCTGACATGGCGACGCTTTTCAAGGGACCGACGACGTCCCCTTCAATGTCGCCGCTGCGGCCCTTAAAGCCCTCTGTCCGGGGCCGAACTTTCCCAAAGTGTTATCGTGGTCTTTCGTCGGGGAACGTTCTGGTCGTCGCTTGTACCGCAAAACTTGAACCCTTCCATTTACCGGGGACTTAAGGGATCTGGTGAGAAACCGCGGCGAAATTGCGCTCCTTGCATTTCCTGTCGTTCGGCCGTATTTCTGGCTCATTTTTCGCTAAGGCTCTGTGTTTTTGAATTTCGTCGCTGTTTTGTTTGTGTTCAAAGTGAACGTTGAATGCTAATTGAAGGAGGTCGAGTCTTCGATCGAAAAAGTCGTCTGGAATCGAGCCGACAGACGTCTGATCAATTTCAGCTTGAATCTTTCTTCGCAAAGTGAAATTTGTTTTTCTCAAATTGTTTTGCAAATGAAATGTTTTTATTACACGATCATTTAATCCGAAAATGATAAATTTTATATATTAATTTGACAAATATTTTCTCATATTGTCTACAAGCTCACTATAATCCACAACTACAGTTGAATCTCGATTATCCGAACTAAACGGGGATTGAGATGGTCCAATTACCAAAAAATTCCTATAATTGAGACAAGAAAAAATTATGAATTTCTTAGTAAGTTAATTAGATTATTTATATAATTTTTTAGTGTGCATAATTATGCACACAACCTTTAAATATTTTTTAAATGCATTTACAGTCGATTTATTTTTACTTTTTTTGGTTATTTAATACTGACAAAATTTTTGAACATAAAATAAAATTGCCATGGTAGTGTATTCATTGGTTTCCAAAATAATAATTAATTAGGTTATAATTTTTAACGACATCTGTGAAAAGATTTTTAACTCAAAATTTTTTAAACATATTCGTTTTATTTTGTACAAAATATTTTTTTTTGAAAATAAATTATAGTACTATTACTTTAGAAGCTGTAAAGATTATTTAAAAAAAAATTCTTACAGGTTTTCGTTTGATTGCCCTTATAATTGAACCCGTCATGAAATTTTTGAAAGTTCTACTGTGTAACAATGAATATTCACTGTGTTCTAATACCGCGAAAGATGTTTACAATGTTCTTAATAATCATCGTATTTCTGCGGTTTTGCAGAGTTGCGAAATTACCATTATTGTTCGAATAGTATGCGCTTTTAATACATATGTACCACATGTGTATCTTCGAATACACTACATATTGTGAAGCAGGAGTTGTGGTTTTGTACATTCCTGCCAGTTATTGAACAACTAATCATACATATTGCCATATTTATTACTTATTTGCGGGTTTTCTAGTTCTATTTTGCGTTCAGACTTTGTTCAACTTTCATACTCATACTTTGCGAGAGTTATTTGCTTTCTTTTTATTCGCATAGTGAATTTATAGAAAATTCGTGCGCGGCGTTTTAACAAATTTATTTCTATAATAGTCAAACAGTCTGCGAATTGATATTTTGAATTCCGCGAATATTTTTTGGAAAAAAATGAAAATTCGAACGTCAGGAACTCGAGTACTAAAAAGAAGTTTGAGAAATATTGCCTATAAGAGAATTTTTACGACGTTTTCCGAATGAAGAAATGCGTTTTATGTCTTGGATTAATGCGATGTTTCTTATACCTAATATTTTCCTAATGCGTTTTTTCTCAATAAATAATTCTTTCATAATGTCGATAACGACAAGATAAAAAGCTTCTCCATGGATCGTTCGTTGAAATTTCGCTTTCGCACAAACATTATATTCGCATATCCTTGTGAATTATCATAATTTCGTATAAACATTAAAATATTTATGTTTGCTGTGCGTTTCCGATGCGACCATGCGCAAGGGTCCGTTCCGCAAAATATATTTTTTCACTTCGCCAAATGTTTTACTTGGTGGAAGAGTGCGAGATGCAAATGTGCGAGACTCGCATAAAGCGGGTACAAAAACGAGCTGGTCCCACAAAATTAAATTAGCAGATAAGGGTCCTAGATAGGGTCACCAATATTTAAAAAAAAAATGAAGGTTAAAATATTAGTTGAACGTAAGTTTCATCGGATTTTTTCGATGGTCTCATATTTTTCTTCCTACTAATGAATAATATATGTATTCAAACTATTCTTCAGGAGAATACTTCATTTTCAGTATCTGTTAAATTTTGGCCTAGTTAGTGTAAAATAAATAGCCCGTAGAAATCTTTGAAATTTCTAATAATGAAGTACATTTTTCACTGCACAAATTTTGTAAAAATAATAACACAACCGTGGCAACTAAAAATACTTGCGATGTTTACAGTAGAGATTCTATCATTGTTAGAATCACTGAGTTGTGGTTTTCAAAATTCAGATCTGGAGATTTTTCATTAATTCTTAAACCATTGACCGTGCGGTCTTTAAATACTAATGATGAAAAATCTCTGGCCGTAATTAATACTAATCCACATCGAAATATCAGTGAGATCGTGTTAAAGATAAAAGTCAACCGATAAAAAAATTCAGTATCTGCATTGCATCGGGTTGGTAAAAAAAATACGGCGAAACTTTCGCATCAACCTAATATCACTAACGAATTTCTCACATCTTAGCGATGAATTACGGTTTCCCATTAGGAAACATCACGAGTTTTATTAAATTTCGGATCCCGGACATTATCCATGCGAAATCCTAAGCGTGTATCATAATTCCCAGATTGGTCCTAATGGTTGGTGACCCTAATCTGGTCCTAGTACTTTTCCGGGGGCGAAATGAAAATAAAGCGTTTCCCGCGTCCTTTTTAGGACCTCGCACGAGGCGTCACCTCGACCCCAAAAGGTTTGACAATAAGCTGCGAACTGCGGCAAAAATATTTAATTTTTTCCTTTCGGAGGCTTTTTAATCCGCGCCCGGTTGTGCCTCTTTTTATTTTTACGATTTCCACCGGCGCACAATTCGCTCGTATATTTCAAATGGCGTCGCCAAGGCACACAAACATTCCGACAAATTTAATTATTACAATGTGTTTTCGCTCCCGACTCATTTTTACAAATTAGACACCATTATAATAACTTTCGTCCGCTTTTAATCCGTTACATTTCAAATTTTATATCGATTACAATACTCATCGGTTTTTCATATGAAAAATTGCTGCGTGAAACGTCGATTTTTACGCGAGAATTATTTTTCGCCTTTCGATGCTGCGGGTTGAGTTTTTGGAGCCATCAAATAATGTGAAAATTTGACAGTGATAAATTTCTCCTATCGAGATTGTTCGCTAAGTAATTTTACGCCATGTTACCCTAATTTGATGATTGAGGTGAAAACGCTGAGGGCTTTCAGGTGTGATTCATTAATTCGTCGAGTTTTCAAATGCGACGTGACACGGCCGATATCGAAGCTCGCTGAAAATTGCTGTTCGAAAGCTTCCAACTTTTGCGTCCTTTAAATTTCATGTCGTAAAAAAGTGCATTAAAACTTGTGTATAGTACTGGCAGAAAACGAGGCTTCTGTCGTGTACGAACTTTTATATTCATATGCATTTTACGTGTCATCAGGCTTTTGCTGTTCATTGGAATAACAAGCGGAAGTTTGTCGGGAAAGATTTGCAAGGTACCGAGATGCAGATATAAATTACGAAACATCGCATTTCGTTTAGGTATAAATAGTACATTTGTAGTGATCAAAAGTATACGTGGAATACATATAATACGATGGATAAACTTTGCATATATATTTTCTGAAAATATAATATACGTATAAGCGGTTTACGGATGGTTTCATCGTATAGTTTTTTTTTACACCTTAATATTTGAGACGCGAATATAAAGAGTGCTTTTAGTAATTTTCTTTCTTACCATTTTCATCGAAATATCTTCGCTATTTTCTGCTTCAATTCTTAAAAATTCGGAGGAAAATTTTCGAAAGAAAAACTTATGTAAATTTCATTCCGAATTTCCTCGCTAATACTTTTGAATCGAAATTTTTTTGTGACATGTTAATCCCAACTTTTATTATCGTTTTTCCCAAGAAGAAAGATCCTATATTCATACTATTGTTTATATTTAAAATTATGCTGCACCGTTGTTATTTGATCGTATTTATTTACTTTGCTTTCGCGTTTCATTCTATTTTCTTTCCGTGTAACGAGTTCCCTCGAGCTCACGAGAACACCGCACCGCACATACTCTTTCTTTATACCTTTGTGGCTGTTTGGGTTGATTTCTACCAAACAAAATGTTGCGTGTAAACGGGGATCCCTGGTGTTTTTATAGCATCGTCATAGGGAATCGTACAAAGCCCGAGGGCTTACCACTTCGCTAAGCCCACTTCACTCCACCAAGTTGAGATCCTGGGGTTGGATCCGACAGCTCGACCCCACCGACCGCAACAACTTCATCAACCACCGCGGTGCATCGTGTGGTTGACATGGTGGTTTTTCACCCTTACGTGAAAATTTTTCATCTCGAGCGTGTGTAGGATGAAAGCTCCCCTAAGTGCGCGTGTGTCGGACGAAAGCTCCCCCAAGTGCGCGCGTGTGTGGTAGGGTTTGTGAATATCTGAGCTCTGAAAACTCGCCGAGTCAGAGTCGAGTTTAGTTTCGGGATCAAATATATCAAAAAATCGACAATTTAACCGTACATTAAATAAAATAAATTAACAGTAAACCTTAGAATTAAAAAAAATGTGTGCATTTTGCACGAGCATTAAAACGTGTGTATTATGTGTGTAGAAAAAATATCTGTACTTCAAAACGAACAAACGTCTATAAAAACAGGGCGAAATACCAACCACATGACCATCATTCACTACATTCACTATATAATCGATTCGCAATAGACCGAATTCAAACAAAATCAACATTGATTAAAAAATGGACCAAATTGTTAAATTTTAGTTGACAGTTGTATTCTATCGCGTCTAGAGATTGACTTTACTCTTGTGAAGTTGCCGCCTATCTGTCATTTCAATGCGCAAACTATTCAATCTTGCACATTTCATATTTTTTTAATGCTCACTTTATACTGCACAATTTTTTTTAATGCATAAGTAATATGTTTTAAGGCACAATCTATTTTTTAGATGCGCAGTTAAATCACACCCATATTAAATACATCCAACGTATAGTCAATATAATATCATGCGATGTGTCAAGGTTTCTACTCAGGTTAATACCCTGGGTTTACAAACCCGCCGAGTCCTAGTCCAATATTTCGAAAACCTGATGAGTTCAAGTCCAAAATCAAATATATTAATAACGTCTAATCTTAAAACATGAAATTCTAAATAGCCGGATTCATTGGGTACTGAGTCTAGGTTAAAGGTCCATTACCCGGCGAGTCCAAACCCAAATCGAGTCAAGGAACCCTAGTTTATTTTTTCGAATGGTGTCGATCTGCGCAAAAATAATGTTTGTTTTTAATTTGAGAATATCGCGTTAGTATTCCATGCGTCATTTGACGCAATAAAATTTCAATTTGGCCGTATCCGAATTCGATTATTTACAGGTAATTGAATAGTCCAGTTCAGTTGCCGTAATACACTCACGTACGCCGAATCCGCTCGATCGCAAGGACGTTTTATGGTTTTTGGCCCCGGTTCGTAATTCCGCGACGAATGAATCGAAATTTTTGCAATTTAATATTCCAATTCGAATTTTGTTTAATTGAGCGAAAACGGTCTGTATTACGCTTTCGGCCTCCGTGCGACTTTCGAGCAAAATCTCTTTGAGCGCACTGTTTTATATTAAAAACTCGGCCCGAATCTCAATAGATTAATCCTTTGTGCTCACACGAAAAATTTACGCGGCCGGAAATTACGCGTTTTCACGGACATTACGGAAGCACCTCGAGCACTTTGGTGTTGCGAAGCGGGAGGCTTTCATTGTATAAATACGACATAACAAGCATCCCTCACGGCTCTATATTTATTTTAATGGCCTTTATAAATTGTGCTTATTTGACGCGCAATCGTTCGAACGTCCGACCCCCGAGGGCTGAGCCCTTCATCCGTCGGGCTTGACCTCTCGTCGACCCTTTCGTTATTCACTCCTCTACCCATGGTGCGATTATTTGCATACCTCATATTTTCATATCTTATCTCCGGGATTTTCGCCTGCCCGCCCCATCTGTCACCTACATCTTTCTCTTTATTGCAATCCGAGATGAAAGACGGCGGACCCTCATCTTGGGAAAATATTCAATATAACGATTTTTGAACGGTGTATTAGATCGATGCTAAAGTTTCGTCGTATTTCAAAACGATACGGTGCATATATCCCATTTTTTTATCGGTCGAATCCTATCTTCAAAACGATTTCTCTAATATTTTGACGTGATTGTGTCTTTCACTATCAGTCAATCAAGAATCTCGAAATCTGAATTTTCAAAACTATTATACAACTGAGTGATTTTCAATTTAACTGCATCCATATATTATAATATGCATTACATGTATTTTTGGTTGCTACAATCATATTGTTATTTTTACAAAATTTGTATAGTGAAAAATTCCATAAATGCTCTTTATTATCAGATAAGGATGTCTACTAGTAAATGATCCAAATAACTGTTCGATAATTTACAGGTAAATTTTAAATATTTACTAGTTAATAAAAAAAAAATTGTGTTACAAATATTTAAAAAAGAAAAGTTGTTTAGTAAACTATTTTTAGTTTTTATTTAAAATTTAACTTATCAGTATACCAGTAAGGTAATTAGCAAAAAAAACCGAATTATCAGTAAATGAAAACTACCGTAAATCTGACATCTCTTATTAGACATTTCAAAATTTTATACGGGATATTTATTGTTCACTGGCTATACCAAAACTTAAAAAATAAGTATCCTCCACATAATAGAATAATTTGAATACAATTCGAAAAAATATTTGAGCATCGAAAAAATCCCATGAAACTCATGCACCGACCTAATATTCGATATAATATTTTTTCGGGTTGTTCGTATATAAGGTGTCTTTTATTCTTGTCGTCGGTGGTGTTTAGAACCCCCTCGTATCTTTTGAAAGTAGACGAGAACAAAAACAAAAGAGGGCTGCTCGACATATACAAGACGTCTCAGCGCTGCTGCACCAGCTGGAGCACGTTCTGTTGCCTCTTCGTCGGCTCTCTTTCATTAAATATCCATTAGAGGTGCGATGCAACATTATCATGATGTTAAAAGTGTCTGGGCGTCCAAGCAATAATGTCGGAATATATAACTTTAGGTACACGTCGACGCGGCATTATGTGATAATCTTAACAACGCCTTTGGGACGTATATAACTTATTGAATACATGTATTACAAACGCGAACTCGATTCTGAATTTAATAACTGAATAGACTATCAGCTTTGTGCTAATGTCGCTATGAACATGTTCACACGTTCGTATTAATCGTGTATATAACGTTAATCCTTTTCATTACATTGTCAATTGAACTTTGGTATATTATGTCGCAGTTCGTGTGTTATGTCGTAGTTCATGTATATTTGACCCACCCCAACCAAAACGAATGTAATTGCCGAAAAACATCTAACCAATCCATTACAACAAATATGCATGGACTAAAATACACTTTGAAATTATGATCGATTGACGATCTGATTTTGTTTATGTAAGATCATTGTAGGGAAGTTTTCTCATTATTATCACAAGGGGAAAGAAGATAATAGGGAAAACATTTTGTTTAAGTATATTTCAATCCATGTGTATTTGAATCGGCTATAAATACCCATTTTTCAGAGTCGAGTTGGGTTGGATTAGGTTAGTATGGGCGTCAAATATACATAGACTAATAATATACATCGACTGTGACATATACGACCTCTGAAGTAATGGTCGATCAACAATCTGATTTTGTTCACGGAAAAGCATAATAGGAAAGTTTTCTCATTATTTTCACAAAGGGATAGAACATAATAGGGAGACGGTTGTATTTAAGTGTATGAAGACGACAAAGGCGGCACATTTGTGTCCCGATAGATTTCTAATTGCGAAGCAAATTCGATTGTCGCTTCGAATTTGTCGAACCCCCTGTACAAACGATACTTGCGCTCATTGTCAAGACGAAACATATTTTCATAATGAACGTCCGCATCCGCAAAACATCTTCCCAATTATTGTCGGAAGGGTGAGCAGCCGGCTTCCTCGTTGCGTAGTTCCGTAGTGATGTTGCTAGGAAGGCTTTCATTGTAGTCATAAATTGATTCGGCAATCGAGCCTTTGTTATGGGCGAATCGCCTAGCGCTGAATAGTGGCTTTTGTCAATGATCTCGATATGAGCGGACCGATATCTCATCTCCTAGTGTGTTTACTCGGCTCGCATATTCGCGTCCATTGATTCCATTATCGTTTCCTTGCCATTACACTGATTTTTCCACGCTGCGTATGTAAGGAGTGTCCAGAAAAATGTATACGCACTTTGAATTATTATGGCATTGATATTTGTTATATTTGATTAATTTTACAATTTTAAATTAAAGAAAGATGTAGAGATTGTATAGATGCTACAATTTTTTGAATTGATAAACGTTCTGAATCAGAAATTGCTTAGAAGATAGAGCAATCGAAATTCAAGCTACGCAAATTGTATAGTTTCACTTTCGTTTAATTTTAACTTTCAATTCATTAACTATAGTTATTATTGGGTCATAAATTTTATTTTCAATGGATTTTCATTAAAAAAAATCTATTAGAGAATTTTACAATTATAATACATATACGATACCCTAAACTAGGTCCAAATTTTCATCATAAAGAAAATAAAAATAATGAAAGTGTGTGCATAAATGCCATTGGGTATTAAAATATAATTTTTTACATCACAAACCATTCATTGAATAAATTTCTATGAAATTACCCATCGATTCATGAATCGCTGCTTCTTTTCCTTGGCTTATAGAAATTTAAACTCTTTTTATATGTTGTTTAAAGACTATCTCAAAAATAATTATTTATTTTAAAATTGTCTCATATTTGAAAAAAATGTTTTATATGTGTATTTGTTTTATATATTTTGAGATTTTCATAGTTTCAACAATTTACTCATTTAAATTTTAAATTTGACTTAAGCTTTAATTTCAAGTATGTTTTGATTTAAAAAAAGTGTAAGAGTTACATTCTTTCAAAGCGTGATTTTTTTGGGACATTCTATAAATACATAAATCGAGAGGCTGTTTGTTATATTCAAGTCGAATCATAAAATCTCATTTCGCATTCTTTTCATAGTGACGCCAAACAAGGCTCGAGTTCTTTGGAACATGAGTCGCATTTTTCGTTATAAAACGTGTCGATTTTATTACGATCGGAAGCGTATTTCGAAAATGTCGTGATTTGAAATTAAAAAAAGTATTTTTTCACCTGACCGGTCGAGTTTGATGAAAGCTATCTTTTTAATGGCCCGAGATTAGATTTTTTCGGGTTTATGAATATGCATCGCATTCAGAATATTCGATGTTTCTGCGGAGCTTATGGAATATCGTCGCGAGCTTTTCCATTGTAACCGTTGACGAGTACGTAGGGACCGTTTTGCATAGTGCGAAAGCTCATTTTTTTTCAGACAAAAGGAAAACGAGGACTTGTGCGAAAAACCAAAACACGCAAACGCTTTCATACATCATCGGGGAATGTTTACAATTTTTAGAGATTACCATATTTTATACCGGGACGGGTGAAAGGGAGGCGCCATTCAATTATTCATGCCACTCCACGGCGTCGATGTTTCAATGGATCCGAAATATGCCCGATATTATATATCGAAATGGAAAAATTCTCTAGTTCGGATGAAAGGCTTTTTTCATTTTCCGGCGCGTTATTAATAGCGTGTTTGATGTTTGTCGTTTGTTGTGATGTATCGGAACAAATTATCTCGCGCATCGATCGTTTTGACCTGGTTTTTTTTCGTTTGTATCAACGAATGTAAATAAGCAGTTTTGTAAATGTATGAATAGAATAATATGAGGTGTACATCCGATTCTCTTTTTTTAAGTGGGGGGTACGTTCCAGTGAATCCTGTCTAAAAAAATGTGGTGAAAATAATTTATATATAAAATTAAAGATAGGTTCTATCAGTATTTTTGAATGGAAATTAAAGAATCAAATAAAGATTCTTTCGATAGGGATGCTCGAATTTTTTTAGATTATAGAAGCCATTTTGTTAAAATGACATTTGTGAAATTTGCTGTCGGAAAATCACCATGAAAATTCAAATTATCAAATTTCATTATACATTTTAAAATCGAGCGTCCTTATTAAAAAACTCTAAACAACTTCATATAAAATGTGTACCTAATGTGAAAAATTTCGCCATCTGAAATCATTGTATACTGAATCTTACCACTGGGGCATCATAATATTTTTTTTTACCGTGTTAAAGTGAAAAAATATATTGTAAAAACACAATCGATTCTTTATTTTTGAAACATGTTAGTTTCATGTGTATTTTGCAAATCGCCCATTCGACGCTTATCGATTATTTTATAATAAAGAAGTTGTTGCTTTCATTACAATATATTTCTGTACGGAAAGTAATCTATGGAGATGTTTGCCACGTTGAAGTATAATCAAGGAGAAACAAACAAAACAAAATATCGTATTTATACAGTGTTTGCCATAACCGAGACAGCTAATATTTTACCGAGATAAAGGAACGGGCGTTTTGAGTGATTGAGTGCGGCCCGCGACCCCCCGAATGACCGCCCCTGAACGTTGTGTTTTCCTTTTTTTATATCGTGGAAATAATATACGGCCTCTCCTACGTTCGGCTATTTTCCATCATCAATCCGCCATTTTTCTATTTGACAACTCGCGTCATTGTTTTTTTTTTTCGACGCGCACTCCTTGGACACCGTGGGGCTTTTCCATTTGGTCGGGGGATTTGGTGCTCATTTTTCATCGTATTTTCGCAACGACCCCTCTCTCCGGTCCCGCAAAAACAACATGATTTATAATCATCTCACAATTTTCGACGTGTTACTAACTCGATGTCGTTATTCGGCGCGGGGAGCCCGATGATGTCTGTATCGAACGCGCGACCCCTATTTTTCGCTGTAGATGGGCTGTATAAAATATCGATCTATCATTTTTAACAAACGGATAAATGATACGGTGGCTGTGTTGTTGTAGGGACTCCGATAGCGGTATTACCGAAATCGGTATTAGAGGTTTTTGGTCAAATTTCGATTTTTAGCGCTACCGTTTCTTTCAAAATTGACTCTTCGATAGATACCGAAATAAAAAAGTGTTATCAAATTATTCATTAAAAGAAAACTATATTGTAAAACATCAAAATATTCATTATATGCGAGATGAAAGAATCATTAGGTTATTCAGAAATGGTTAGCTCATTTTTTATACAGAAACCGAAACTATTTATTTTTGACCAAAATTTGATCTTTAGTACTGCCATTTTGAAAGAATAAACTGCCGATACATACTTTAATAAAAAAGAGTTATTAAATTAGTCATTAAATAAAAAACTATATCGAATCATTTATTTCAATGTGCAAAACAAAAGCGTTATTAAAAGCTTTGAATTTATCAAATTTAAAACTTTTTCTGTTACTGGTATTTTTGGAATCCCTAGTTATGTCGTCGCGCTTTTCGGTATATGTATAAATTCCCGATAATATTTTGATTAGGCGATACGCCATTATCGATCCTTTTCGCTATTGTTATCGACGCTGGTGTTGTTGTGAGAGCGATTGAATTTTATGTCATAATAAATTTTCTGATGTGCGTATAACATTTTGAATATTGAAAATACGGTATCGACATAATGTTCTTGTCATCTGACCGCCGTTTCGCCATAGTAAAATTCGGCCATAAAGTCGCTCATGGCGATATAACGATTCATAAATAAAGTTGTAAAATATATATTTTTTTCCATTTATTACTCACTTCGCGACATTCGGAAAGCGTACGTTCAACAACGTGACAGAAATAGTACGCCCATTCGATTTTTTTTCGCGATTTATTTTTGAATAGTGATAGGTACCGGAAGGAAAAAGCTTTCTTCGTTTGAAATGAGATATCCCCTATAAAGGCGTAATTTAATTCCGTTCGTTAATTGCATTTCTTGCAAAGGCCTCGTTGTTTCTACGTTAGTCGCCCGTACGCAGCTGCTGTCTTCTTTCAGAATTCCATTTCGTTTCCTCTTCTTTTTTTACTGAGAATGTCGTTAGAATCGCCTTTGACAACCGTCTTAAAGAAAGTACTCAGTTAATGTAACACTGTGTGCTTTTTCTCATTCGTTTTTGTTTACTTTCCGTTGCGTATGTCTTTCCGATATGGCTTAGTCCGTGTTTTTGAAAAATAACGTCCAGGTATAATCTTTCTTTTGTATCTTTACTAAACCGAAGTATTTTTTTTTTGTTTCAGGTCAGTAGAAACATCTTATTCAATATAATATTAATATGTCAGTTTTTGAAGGTAAGAAATTTTTAATTCACTAATCAATTGTTCGTCTCAAACTTGGTTTATCATAAGTATTAAGTCAATGCAAATTTTTCATCGTATACTTTTTTTTTTAATTAAATCGTTGTATTACAGATACCACACTTTTTTATCGATTGATTTCTATCTTAAACATGATCCCTTTAATATTTCGACATGAATTGGTTGCGTTATTATTTTCACAAAATCTGCGCAATGAAAAACTGAATAAATTCATTTTATTATTAGATATTTCATAACTTCGTGATGTTTATCGTTAATTAGCTAGGCCAAAACTTAATATATATCTTCGAATACAGATGCTCATTAGGAGAAAAATACTTGACCGTTGTAAAAGTACGTTGAAACGTATGACTTAATATAATCCATACTTAAGATAAATGAATTGATTTGCAAGTATTTGCGTTTGATCGCTGGACTTTGATAATTCAAGTATTTGATTTTATTTATTTTAATTCTGTTGCATTCAAGTATATTCAACAAGGGCTTCGAGAATCAAACACTTAACGTCGAGTCGGATCCTCAAAACGAAAAGCCACATGAAAGAAAAACAGAACCGAAAGAACACCTCACCTTTTTCAATATCGCCGAAACAAAGCCGCACGACCTCCGACACGTGGACAAGCTTTTATGTTATCATTATAAAATTTGATTTCCTTTTTCCTCGCTCGCGTTTTTTCCCCCTTCTCACTCATTTTATTCCTTCTATTTTCGGCGTCGTTTTCAGCGGCGATATCAAAGGCTCTCTTTCATAGAAACCCAGTTTCTCGGAGGTATGTCCGTCCATGTGACGTCTCACGTCCAGCTGTTATGAAGCGAGGATCTGGCGCCCGCGGCCATACGTGTCCTGACTTCAGCTTCAGCAACCCCCTTTCTTGCACCCCCGAAAAGCCTCCACCGCCCCACGTACGTTTCCCGACCCCGTTTTTCGCCGTTTTCCGGCGAAAGCTCGCGCGGGGGGCTGTTGCCACCTTCGTATTTTTCCACGTGTGTGTATCGGAAGCGACGCGAGGGCGCTTCTCAAATTGAAAATTCGCACCCGTTCGCTGTCTGAAAAGCGAAATAAAGGGAGCCGTGTGTTGCTGTTTTGAAATCGCGCGGGCGTTGTGCTGAATGAAAATTGCCCGGGACGCTGTGTGTATGGATTTAAATGGTGTTAGGTTTGATAATGAATTGGAAGTTTTGCGCGAGTGCTCTCCGAATTCTGTGAGTGTGATTTATGTTCGTGTTTAATTTGCTTTGTTGGCTATTTGTAGATTATTCGTTTAATGTCGGAGTTTAATTAAATTTATAAAGGAAAAAATTTATTTATTTTGAAAAATATTTGAAAAGTTTGAGATATGAATTTTTCGTATAATGGTTCTTTATTTCGCATTATAAATAAAGTAGCATTCTATTATCCGCGTTGATCAAAAAAAATGTTTTAAAATAGCAGATTTTACGGTTTTTTTTTACGTAACACACATCCAAAATTTTACGAACTCATACTGACTCGACTGAGGGTAATACTAAAACCTCAAAGGAATTTTATTTTTAAAATAATCTTTACAGCTTATAACAATAACATAATTTGTTTTTAAAAGAAAAAAATTATACAAAATAAAAGAATATATGCGCATCAAAAATTTCTATAAATAATTTAATTTCTAATATATTCATAATTTTTCTCTTTCTGGAACATCTCAATACCCGTTTAGTCCGGATAATCGAAGTTGTACTGTATTCAACATTTTGATAAATGAACATTCTGTTCGCGATCATTTGAAAACTCATTATGAATTCCCACCATTGACAAGCATTGTTGCTTGAAAAATGATATATTTTTTCAATCCGCTCAACCAAAACCTCCAAATTTTTACAAAACTAAAAGTCAGCGCATTCCGGAGCATATTTTTTCTTAACGATTCACTCATCATTGTTCACTAATATTTCTGGACTCGACTCGACTCAGACTCGGACCGGGTCCGAATAAAATCTGTCACTTCAATAGACATTTGACTTTTCCTTAATCACGCGGTTCGTAATCACGCCATCATCATGTATCGTAGCCACTGAGATCTAATATATACGCGAATACGATTTGTCAGCTTTACATTTAGTCCATCTACCGAGCGGTTGCGATACTTATTTTAAATCACAAACTGTCGGTTTTCGAGCGGCACATCGGCGTCCGCCCGTTGTCTTAGCACCAAAAATTGCTAATTTGAAATGAAAAAGTACTAAGTTGGAGCAAAAAACTTGTATATATGAGGTTTTTGATATATTTGATTTTTAAAACGGACTCAGCCAGTTTTAGGCCAGGCGCCCATAGGCGATTAGTCGCGGCGCGATTTATAATGGAACACATTGTTTTAGGTTGAAGTGCGCCTATATGGTTTATGGGAGCACTTCAACTTTAAACAATGTGTTCCATTACAAATCGCACCGCGACTAATCGCCTTTGGGCGCCTGGCTTTAAGGACCCGGGTACTCAAACACGTCCACAAAACACCCGCAAACGTACGATTACAACATTTTAAAGCGCTTCGATCTCGTCAACACAAAGCTTCGCACACCGGCGAAAGCCCTTCACCCCCGAAACGTACACCCCTCGCGAACAGATTCGATAAAAAGTGAAGGCTTCGACGCATGACAGTGTGGGTCGCGCTCACGTTCGACGCCGCATACATTTGGCGCCGGTGGGCGTCTGCGAGATTTATCGCCCGCCGTAAGAGAGCAGCCTGACCGAGGAAATTGCTTTCCCGAAATTGTTCTGGATTTACACAACATATATCACCGCGGCGTAATCCCGGTGCGCGGCCGATTTCCTGCGGCTCCTATTGAAAATAACTGCTTATGTAATGAGTTTTCCACGGAGCCGCCTTCCGGTAATCCCGGCGGTGATTGCGGGTTCACTTTGTTAGCTTAACGAGCCCATACACTAACCGGATGTAAACCCCGCGGTGGCACTTGCATTCAAAAATTCGGCACTCTTATTTCATCTAGAGGGACGTGGAAAGTAGAAAGCACTTTTGTGGATTCACGTGGTGATGACTCATAGAAAATTTATATGGCTTATTTTATCATTTTTATTTTTTTAGTCGGTCGATTATGACGACCATAATCATCGCGGAGTGCGCGAAAAGTGGCTACGTTTAAATCACCACTTTTGTAGTGAGTTTTAATAATTTTTACCGTTGTTTGTTTATTAAATGGGCCGTTATCCTAAATGACAAATATTCAACTATTATTATAATACTTTAAGTGATAGCTAAATTCAACAGATGTTAAATGCCAGCGCTATTAACTTGAAACCACGAAATGAATGGGCCTGTATATAGGCCCGATGTTAATGACATCGGCTGCGAATTGATTACCATAGTATTACGTAATAAAATAAAAATTGAATATATTTATGCAAAATTATTTTATAACCGTGCCATTGCGTGATGTAATAAA